>JAOXOE010027150.1:0-19240 GCA_028565055.1 Phoeniculus purpureus
CAGAGCCTGGCTCCATCCTCCTGACACCCACCCTTCACATATTTGTCAACATTAATGGGGTCACCCCTCAGTCTCCTTTTCTCCAAGGTCAACAGACCCAGCTCCCTCAGCCTTTCCTCGTAAACGATGTTCTACTTTCTTCATAATGTTTGTGGCTCTGTGCTGGACTGTCTCCTGCAGTTCTGTGTGCATGTGCCACTTATCAGAGACAACTTTCAGACAGTGATTAGTGAACTGCTTCTGCACGGTATGGGCTAAGCTGAGCTGCAGTGACTCAAGACACTTCACCATGATCCTTCAGAAAGTCTGTAAGTAATAGCCATTACATAAGTGCAAGGTGGAGACATCCTACAAGTTTATGCCAGAAACTTCAGTTCAAATGGATGTAAGTAGTAACTACTTCAAATGGGTGTAAGTAGTAACTTACTTACATAAACTCAAATTACAACAAATATACTGCATCTGCCTTGCAAATTCAGCATAGTTCCACAGGGTAAAAACATCTAAAACGTCCTCTAAACCTTCTCTGCCTAGTGGTAGTCCCACAACTAGCATATCTAATAATTACATGTGCTAATTAACATCTATGATCTTGCAGTAACAACAAGTTTGCATGCTTTTGAGATCATTGTGTGCTATTATGATAAAGCCTCTCCAGCTTTTAAGGGAGTGAGCAGATGTGATACACTGCATTTAACACAAAAGAAAAACTTTACCCTGCACAGCACAGAAAACCCACACTGGCCCTTTGTAGATGGCAGATCCTCATCACATCAATTGCTACAGGAGGGCTTGTGTACAGATGGTGATATATTTGAATGACTAAATAGGAGGATGTTCAACCACAGACCAGGTCTGCTCAGTGTGCCATTTGAATACCCATCTAGAGTCCACCCAGTGCTGCATGAAAGCAAGGATCCCAGCATCTGGAGGGATATAACATTTACCCGCTACTTTCCCACTTTTTGCTGTCTTATTAAAATATCTATTTTATTAAGCCATTTGTTGTGAGAACATTTTTGTTGAGATCCAGAAAGAATCATAAAATCATAGAATGGTTTGCATCAGAAGAGACCCTAAAGACCTCCTAGTTACAATTCCCTTGCAAAGGGCAGACACACCTTCCACTAAATCAGGTTGCTCAAAGCTCCATGAAACCCATCCATAAACAATTCCAGGGATGAGGTATCCACAATTTCTCTGGAAAACATGTTCTCATGCCTCACCACCCTCATAGAAACAGCATGAAGTCAGCTGTCACTGTGGTTCAACATATACTGTTGCGCATCATAGTGATGAAAGGACAGAAAGCTCTTATAAAAGAAGTGAATGGAATCTCTGTCATATAAGGCAGATAGAGGACTCACTGGTATTTTCCTCTGAAGATTTCTTCATCAAAAGAACTGATTCTCTCCATTAAACAGCAGTCTTTGTTAATAAATGTGACTGGTTATGCTCAAGTATTCAGGGAGTGATACTGAAGTGCCAGATTTCCATACTGAGAATGTCTCAAGAAAGTGTTAAATTCACCACACTTTATGGACTGCTCCAGAAACTCCTGCATATAAAAGGATTCAGAATTAATCTACAATCAAACTGCACCACTTCCACTCGGTGCAAATGATAATGGGCTTTTGAGAGCAGATATTCCTCATCTGACAATTTCCTCCATGGCCACTCTAATACTAATGACACCAGGGCCTTAATGAGACCAGAGCAAATACAGGATTCAGCTGGACTGATGAAGGTCAGCTGCATTCCTCTCTCAACACGCCTCCTACCAGCACAGAATCCTAAGGGGAAAAACTAACAGCTCCTCAGTGGCACCGATACGCCTGCAGGAAAATATTCCTCTGGTTATTTATGGTTGCTAAAGTCATTTACAGAATCTCAGTGGAGCCACGAGGCCATAACCAGGCTTGAGAGTCTATTTTCTTTTTTAATCCCCACAGGATTTTCTGACTACTGTAACTACACTGCACTCATGAAGTGTTCCCCTCAAAGAAGTGTCTGCATCCAAACTTGTTATTTGAGAGAGGTTTCTAAAGGCAGATTTCTGCAGAATATTTCCCACTAGAAAACGAAGGTGAACAACTGGCATTTGTTCAGTATATCTTATCCATTTATCTGGGCATAAAGAAGGCAGAAACTACAAAGGAGAATGGGATAGAGGAATCAATGACCAGTGCCTTCAACAGCTACTAGGAAGATCTGTGGCAAAGACAGGATATAATGTTAGCACTATTCAACCAAAATATTGTCAAGTATACTGGGGGAGTTTTAGAACAATTACCCCTCAAAACAACACAAAAATCACAAAATCACAGAGTATTAGGAACTGGAAAGGACCTCGAAAGATCATCTAGTCCAGTCCCCCTGCCAGAGCAGGAACACCTAGACCAAGTCATACAGGAACATGTCCAAATGGATTTCAAACATCTCCAGAGACACCCCCTGGGTAGCCTGTTCCAGTGCTCCACCACCACCCTCACTGTGAAGAAGGTCCTTCTCAGAATGAATTAAAGGTTTGGGGAACAACTGGAAAAGGATGGTTAAAGCTTAAGTGCAGTCTGTCTGCTAATGGTCTGTGTTATTTTTTCTATCTTACACTAAACATCTAATCATTTATTAAAGATTCTGGTAACAGCTAACTGACAGTCCTGGTATATGATATAACAATACTATTTAAAGAACATGTGCTTAATTTTCATCAGGTTTTCTTTATATTTTCCACCTCTTCAGCAATCAAAAGGGATCTTTGCATAGATCACTTTGGATATGTTTTTGGTCCCAACACACCAATGCCTCAACAGCAAATTATTCCACTTTTCTTCATATTATTTGTCAAACTCAAAAAGGAATGCCAGTTTTAATCTACTGTATCTGTAACATATCTGCCAGAGAAGTGTTATACAGAAATGTAATGACACCTGGGATGAAGTCAATCACCATTTTCTTCAGCCAACACCAGACCCATCCTCAAGTGTCTTCTTCATTTCTGTATCAATTCCGCATTACCTTTCTCTGAAAAGTCAAAATAAGTTTGTGACCTGTGCCATTTTATAAGAAGAAAGGATTTTTATCTTATTTTTCCAATTCTATAATCTAAAATATTGTCAAAAGTCTATTTTGCCTGTAAATCCTTTGTGCCTTATAGAATAGTGTAAACCTATAATCACAGAATCATAGAACAATAGGAACTGTGATTCCATGAATCTTCCAGCCATTAAATAGGCAACAACAGTTTCAACAGTTCTCTTCATGCTTTGGTTCATGCCTTGTGGTCTACGACAAACTGCAAATGTTCAAGAGATCAGTTATAACCAAAGTAGGAGCCAAGTATTAGAAAGAAACATTATTAAATTATTATTAAGTTTACTATTTATGATTAAAGAAACTTTAATGCGTAAGAAACTTACAGTTTTCTACAATATAAATATAAGCTAGGGTGCTGATTTCCTTGTAAGAAATATAGTCACAATATACTTGCACTTTTCATGTTGCCCTGGAGAGTTTGGGGTAAAGCTAGCATTGAGTCCACAAAGCTTGGCACCCATATGTAACATGAATTCGGATTTTGACTGGTGTTCACTGATGCTGAGCTGGGAAGTTTTAGCAGACTTTGCATGTAATTCACAACCAAGATGTTTCATAAGAAACTTTAACTAGATACTAACTGAGAAGTATCACAGAATCACAGAACATTAGGGATTGGAAGGGACCTCGAAAGGTCATCTGGTCCAATCCCCCTGCTACAGCAGGACCACCTAGTACGTGTGTAGAAAAGCGAAAAGACTAGTGTCTGTCACCATGGATGTGCTGGAATCTCCATTACTCCAAATTAACCTTGTTTTAGTAGTCTGTGTAGGACTACTGTAGGATGATTAGGTACCTTAGGTCAATGACACAATGCTCAATTCTATACTTACTTTTGCCTTCCTCAACTCACCTCTAAATAGGATAAAATTTTCAGTGACCTTACCTATTGCTGACACTTGTCATTGTGAAGATCAATTTAATTTTACAGCATCCAAAGGATCCTTTTATTCCTTTTTGCTGCTGTAGCACAACTCAGCACAGCTCTTTCACTGAGTGCTCTCAGGTCCCCAGTGGGCACTTTAGACTCTCAGGGTAACGGTAATAAAATGCAGTCTAACTGGCTGCAACCTCCAAGCTTTCCTGTACTCCAGGAGAATAAAAAGGAAAGAAAGAGAAAAGAAACAACTCCTTACTCTCCTGCCCTCCAAGAGACATTGTAGAGGGCTCGATGTGTTTTTCTAATGGGTGAAAAATACCTTTTCCACAGCCACAATGGGTGAAAAATATCTTAATAAAATGCAGAAGGAAAGCTGATAAGCTGGCCACAGACATTCAGTGCACAATAATTATTAACAGACTTCTTCGTATCTCAACAGTTGGAATAAATTTGGTTCAGCAAAACCCATGTGAGCTGACATTCCTTCTACATACCCTTCCTTTCTATTTTCATGTCCCAACAATGTTTAAAATTAGAAAGACTTTACAGGGGCCTATAGATGTGTGCAGGTATCTGATGAGAATTAAAAAGTAGACAGCAAGGCATAAAATTAAGATAAACAATATTTTACTTAATCCTAATAATTTCCATTTCAAATAACATAGAATGGAATTAATAATAATTCAGTTCTTTCTAGAATAATCTACTTCAATAAGGTTTGGCAGACCCACAGAATTACCGAGGCTCGAAAAGACCTCTGAGTTTATCAAGCCCAGTCCATGCCCTAACATCACCACATTGGCCAGACTAGGGCACTAAGGGTCACAGCCAATCTGTCCTTAAACACCTCTAGGGATGGGGACTCCACCACTGTCCTGGCTGGGGAGTCCATTCCAGTGTCTGATCACCATTTGTCTGAGGAAGGGCTTCTTAATATCCAACCTAACCCTCCCCTGGCACAGCTTCAGGCCCTGCCCTCTCACGACTTCACTTCAAGCTGTCTGGATCATCTGTTCACATGGAAAACACATTCCTTAAGCTGTGAAGTGGGCAGTGTATCAACACAAACAGCATACTAGAATATCCAAGAGCTTTAGAACTATTTCTCCTCCAGTGAAAATGAAGACTTTCAGCCAAGCTTTTGCAGTGAAATGCAAAATATTTGGAACACCTACCCACGCATTGCCAAAACATATGGACTGCTAACAGCCACACAGAATCACAGATCATTAGAGATTGCAAGGGACTGCGAAAGACCATCTAGTCCAATCCCCTGCCACAGCAGGACCACCTAGAGCAAGTTGCACAGGAACCTATCCAGGTGGTTTTTAAATGTCTCCAGAGAAGGAGACTCCACAACCCCCCAGGCAGCCCATTTCAGTGCTCTGTCACCTTCACTGTGAAGAAGTTCCTTCTCAAATGTAAGTAAAAACATTAGAAGAGACTCCATAGGATATGATTTCTCCCTGAAATGAACAAGTAGAGTAAGTTGCAGGTATTCTAACACCAGGTAACAATCTTCCCTCTTTTGCATACATATTACAGTTACCTCAGGCAGACCTGGGAATCTGAAACACTATAGGTTGTGATTGAAACAAGTGTTATTTCCTTACTGAACATGCTAATTCAGCAAAATGATAAAACTGAGCTGAATCATCACACAAATCTGCAAAGAGCTTTAAAATGCTAGCTGCAAAATGAATACACATTTTATATCCATTCATAAATTCAACAGACTGAAAATCTGGGTCTTCCTGAAACCTGCTGAACTTTACAATCCACGACAGAGTGAGAATTCTAATATTAAAGAATGAAAAAAACCCACCAGAAAATCTGGTATGCGTTACAGTCACAACTACTTGGAGTTTTAATTTTACCTCATTATTACAAACTGCACGGATAAAAAACATTTCCTGGTAGAGCTATTAAATCTGTTCTTGTTCCAGGACAAGATACCTGCACAGAATCCTTCATTAATAAGCAGCAAGTAAGGAAAATATGCAGACTGTCTACATCAGAATCCCAGTTGCAGAGAACCTGCAAAAATCTCTACAGTTGCATTTCACAGAATCACAAAACTTTAGGGATTGGAAGGAACCTTGAAAGATCAACTAGTCCAATCCCCCTGCCACAGCACTACCACCTACACCAAGTCGCACAGGAACATATCCAGGTGGGTTTTAAACGTCACCAAAGGAGTCTCCACAATCCCCTTGGGCTGCCCCTTCCAGGGCTCTGTCACCCTCACTGGGAAGAGGTTCCTTCTCATATTGATATGATATCATTAGATGACACTGACAAGAGGCTAATTCCATCCTCCTGACACTCATCCTTCATATATTTATGAGGTCACTCATAAAAGGCTCAGAAGAATAAGAATTCTCCAAAACGTATGGAAACACTCTTCTTTCTAATGAGTGACTTGTTTTCTATGTCTGAGACTTCTTTGGTTTGTAATTTGTCTCAGGGATTAGAAGTCTTTAGAAGTTCAAATGAGCCCCAGTTGTCATGTTATGCCAATATAATGACATTGTTAAAAGTGATAGATCATCAAGCTGACACCTTTGTGCTAACATAGGGGAATGAAAGATAATGGATTACTCTGAAGGGCCTTGAAAGTTGGGTTTCTGAGTTTAATGATTTCAATTTAGGCAGAAATCCTTTCGCAGTATTGCATTCTACTTTCCCCTTCTTCACTCTGTTATTTTATTTTGTCCATTTAGGTTTAAAATGTTTGTAGCAATCTATTAGTACACTACTGCTTTTGACAGCTATACTTTTAATAGAGACCTGGCTATCGATAGCCTCTCAAACTCTTTGACAGTTACAAATACCGAAAAAAAAGTCTTTCCCTATATATAATGTTCTGGCCATTGTCCATCTGTTTCCTACTAAATCAACAAAACCCAACAAAATTATTTGTCCTCAGAATCAAGACATTCTTTCTCCGTAGAATTTGCCACTGAGCACCATCATTACTATAAGTTCAGCACTGGAAGAGGTTAGGTCTTCCAGAGATACACAAAGTCAGGGAGTCTCTTTTGGGTGACTTCTAAATAAAACCAGGAAGCAGCATAGTGCATAAATGGAAATAAAAGCACAACTAGTGCCTTCATCATATGAGATGCAGAAACAGTTCCTGTCAATCATATTCAGGCAAATATGTACTGTCAGTCTGAACTTCAACACTGCCAGACACCATAGGGTACAGCATTAGCTGCTCAACTCTGTGGAGAAATCAGAAGTCAAGCGGTTGTTCAGATGCATAATTACAGGTTAGAAGCCCTAAACTTGAAAGCCTTGTAAAAAGAACATTCCTAAAAGCTGAAAAGATATTGTGGTTTATTTGCCTTGAAGATTAAGACATAAAAGGATTTATATTTCACATGTCTATTCTCATTTTTCTTGAGCATCTTCTCCATGATCAAGGCCGATTTCTGCTACAAGATTCACACTGATTTTTGAGTTAATCCTTTGCATTGCCTGTAGTTCTGGATGGAACAGTTTTACAACACAAATGTATAAACAGTTCATTTACTTGCTCTCAAATGTCATACTCTAAAGTGTCATATGTGAGGACATTAGAGGACTGGACCCAAGAAAAAAATGTAGGGTATCACCCCTCTGCTACATGTAGTTTCGTTAAATTGCAAATTTTACTTTGTTAAGTAAGAAATAATTTCTTCATGTATATGCACAAATATATTACAGACACATACAATACACAGTTAAGCATGTAAAAACCGTCTCTAGCTTTTGAGAGAGCATGCTGTGCAGCTGCCTCTCAGCTTACAACAATCACTTGTAGCAAATAGCTACAATAGTAGCAAATAGCAACAATAGTAGCAAATAGCAACAATAGTAGCAAATAGCAACAATAGTAGCAAATAGCAACAATAGTAGCAAATAGTTGGAAGCTCATGTTAACTTACCAGTGAAGTGAGGCTCAGCTAAGGGATTATCCACAGTACTAAACAAACATTGTGAAATGTTAGCTCCCTGGCAATAAAGATCCTACCCAGAGTCACAAGAATCAAGACATAACTGTCTATTTTAACTAAGTACATAAAATTTATTTACCATTTTTTTTTTACTTCTTTAAGTGTTTGTTTACTTCTTTAAGTGTTTGTTTACTTCTTTAAGTGTTTGTTTTCTTGGGTATTTTTCTGATGTAACAGACAGGATGTTCTTGAGCTTTTCCCTCTGACCATCATGACAGTTACTTTTGCAGTGTTCTAGGTATTCACTACAGAGGAAGCAAAGTTAACTGCAAAGCTATGCAGTGCTACTGATTCAGTCCAATAGTCAATAACAGTTCAGTCACAGTCATATTGTCCTCAAAATCTCCAATCTTATCCAAACAATTTGTAGAGCTAGGTGCTCCTGGTCCTTGTCCAAGGAGACTGGATGTAACGACATCTGCAATTGTACAGCTACTTGTGACAAGCTTTTTTTTGCTACAAATTCTCCTCTTGTCAGTGACCTGGAGAAATTATTTTCCCACCATTCTCCAGCTCATGCCAGTGTATGTGTTGCATTCAACCTCTTTTGTTCGTCACAGAAACACAGAACATTAGAGGTTGGAAGGGACCTCGAAAGATCATCTAGTCCAATCCCCCTACCACAGCAGGACCACCTAGACCAAGTCACACAGGAACATGGCCAGGTGGGTTTTAAACATCTTCAGAGAAGGAGACTCCACAACCCCCTGGGCAGCCCCTTCCAGTGCTCTGTCACCCTCACTGGGAAGAAGTTCCTTCTCCTATTGATGTGGAACCTCCTATGTTCCATTTGACACCCATTGCCCCTTGTCCTATCATTAGATGACACTGAGCAAAGCCCGGCTCCATCCTCATCACACCCACCCTTTACATATTTATAAATATTATTGAGGTCACCGTTAATTCTCCATTTGCTCCAAGCCAAAGAGACCCAGCTCCCTCAGCTTTTCTTCCTAAGGGAGGTGTTCCACTCCCTTCATCATCTTTGTGGAAGATCTAGATACTGCACGTAGAGAAGCAGAATTCTGAAGGTATCTGTAACTTTTCTGCTATTGCATACCCTACTATTTCTGGTGCTGTTTCAGTATACTCTGTCCTGGCGTAAAACTAAATGGTTATATTCCAAATAAAATGTATATTAATGAAAGGATACCCCAGAGGTCTCATTGAAAACGTGGTAAATAAGTAATGCAGTAACAAAGGAAAACAAACATACTACTTAGATGTTTAATGAATAAAATAAAACACAGTTTATGAAAATTGGCAATATTTTCCCCTGGTGGGAATGTGAACTACTCAACACTTGCATTTAATATCTTATGTGACAATAACCATACAGTTCTGATTAAAACCAAACAGGGGGCAAATTAAGGAATGTGTTAATCTTCTCTTCATGGAATTGTACGGCATGTTTTTATTCCTTGAGGATGTCCCAGTACACACCATAACTCCCTAGTAACCCAGTGATATGTAGATAAGATACACTGTGTAATCTTTTTAGCAAATTTGAATTTACTATAAATGGCATGAATGAAAAGAAGAATTTGAATTTAGAAAAATAATGCTCACAAATGTCATTGCAAAAAGGGAGGGCATCACAGAATCACAGAACACTAGGGATTGGAAGGGACCTCAAAAAATCATCCAGTCCAATCCCCCTGCTAAAGCAGGATCGCTTGGAACAAGTCGCACAGGAACATATTAGGGCAGGTTATCTTGGAGGAAACAACTGTGGGGTGTGTTTTAGTTTGCTTCTTCAGCCACTCAATGTATCATTTCTAGATCAGTGCCAATCAGTGGGCAATAGCTGTTCACAGAAGGATGTTAATTAACTTTTCTCTCTCAAGCTTTATGTACAGTTTGGCAGGATACAGCAAGACTGGCCAATTGTCGCTCATGCTTTTCACTCAGCTACTGATACTTTCTCAGCCGAGAAGGAAAACAAGTAAGATTGGCTTGGCACAACACCTTTGCAATGAGTACTCAGTATTGACTAACATTAACTACTGGCGAATAAAAGGTAAATTCAGAGAATGGAAAAGTATTGCTTCAAGGCCTGACTTTTGAGGTACTGGCAGCTCCAAATCCCTCCCTGGACTCCTAAGATAGGACAGGCTCCAACAAGAACACAAAGAAACATCACAGAATCACTCTGTGATCATCATGTACAAGCATCTACCCTACTTTACAAGTTCACCCCTAAACCAAATCCCTCAACACCTCATCCAAACCATCTTTAAACATGTCCAGGGATGGCGACTCAAACACCTCCCTGGAAAGCCCATTCCAGTGGCTGACCACCCTTTCTGTGAAAACATTTTTTCCTAAGAACAAGTCTAAACCCACCCTGTTGTAACTAAAACCCATTCCCTCTTGTTCTATCACTAATTGCTTGTGAGAAGAGACCAGCACCAACCTCTCCACAGTCACAGTGATGAGGTCTCCTCTCAGCCTCCTCTTCTTCCAGTCTTTCCTCATTAGATTTATTCTCCAGGCCCTTCACCAGTTTAGTTACCCTCCTCCGCACCTGCTTCAGTACCTCCACATCCCTGTTGTGTTGAGCTGCCCAAAACTGGACACAACACTCCAGATGTGGCCTGACCAGTGCTGAATACAGGCAATTAAATGAAGGATCTCTACAAGTTCTTGAGAAGCAGTGTAATATAAAGGACCATTTCAGTGCCACCAACTAAAGATAACTTGAGGTTATACTTTCCTAAACCCTACAAAATGGGCTGAAAGACTAATGACTTACATCAGGATACACAAACTCTGATTTTAAAATGGTTGTCTTTACTGCTGTGACAGCTGCTTTATAGACTGTTGCATCATTAAATGGATTAGTATTCCTTTGATGCTGTGGAAAACCTGACACTCACTCATAATGAGAGAGTGACCAAGAAGAAATTAAACAGAGAACTCATTTAGGTAACTGCTCTCTTTCAATGAGGGCTTTACTGTGAGCAATTTAATTTCCATCAGATAACTGACTATAATGACCTCTTACTCCTCTGTGACACTTACTCCCTGCTATGGCTAAAAAAAAAAAAAGAGTGGAGAGGGGTGATGCAGTGAATTCTTTGCTTTCTTCTGCACACATACAACCAGAAAACAGGCAAAAGCAGAGAAAAAGGGAGGAAAAAGCTTTTTAAGACCAAACAGTCTTTAAAAAACCACCAAACTCAAAGCAAGAATAAAGGCAAATCAGGAAAACAAGCGACTGTTGTGTGTGTTCACAGGCACAATGCAGAAGCAGGCTAAGGTTGGTTTCTATTGTTTTTAAGATCAAATTAATCACTTTCTATATAAAAGTTGTTAATACATACAAGTTGATCAGGATGCTCCACCCTGAGAGGGTGGTTAGGTACTGGAATGGATTGCCCAGGGATGTGGTGATGTCACCGTCCCTGGATGTGTTTGAGGAACAAGTGGACGCGACGCTTAGGGATCTGATCTAGCAGCTAGATCATAGGATAAAGGTTGGACTTGATGACCCTGGAGGTCCTTTCCAGCCATGATGATTCTGAGACCTGGAGCTCTTCAGTTCGAAGAAGAGGAGGCTGCGAAGAGACCTCATCACTCTCTACAACTACCTGAAAGGATGTCGTGGAGAGGTTGGTGCTGGTCTCTTCCCAAAAGCAATTAGTGATAGAAAAAGAGGGAATGGGTTTGAGTTACAATAGAGTGGGCTTAGACTTGATCTTGGGAAAAAATATTTTCTCAGAAAGTGTGGTCAAGCACTGGAACGGGCCTTCCAGGGAAGTGTTTGAGTCACCATCCTTGGACATGTTTAAAGATGGTTTGGATGAGGTGTTGAGGGATTTGGTTTAGGGGTGAACTTGTAAGGTAGGGTAGATGGTTGTACGTGATGATCCCAGGGGTCTTTTCCAATCAGAGGGATTCTGTGTTTCTGCAAAGGCAGCTAAGGGTTTTTGTTTTGTACATGTGTCTTAAGATGTATAATAGATGCCCAGGAGGGAACAGAGAGGCACAGACATCCAGGGTGTGTAAGATGTGCAATTATGCTACAATCCCTCCTCACTCAAGATGTTTTCTCACTGAAACTCCTCATCTTGAAATCTATCTATCTGGAAAGAACCTCAAGCAACCTTTCTGTAAGACAACACTTTTGCATACTACCACAGATGGGAAAGCATTCTCTTCACCATCAAAACACCTTCTACAATCATATTTCACCTCATGAGTATAAAAATTGTGGAAGATCAATGTAGCTTTGAACAAAGTTGTGATAATGAAGACACCTTCTGGCAATTGCCAAATCATATGTTTATTTTTCATCATATGTTTATGAAGAGGGTAAGTGTGAATGAGGCAGCTGTAAGAAGATGAGTAAGATGGAAAAATATTGTCTTTTATTTCAATTCACATGCATTAAAGAAAAATCCATTGAAGGTCTATCTTGAACCTGACTTGTATAACCATTCTGACAGCAAGGTCCATCATGTAAATACTGTTTGCAACTTAAGTTTGAACAGAAACCTTTTCAAGTTTCTGGCTTGTGCATATATCCACCTTGCTAGAGATTGAGCTGAATTCAGTGGATGCCTTCCAGGGAATGGATTAGGGTATTCAAGGATTAGGGGTGTAGTCAAGCTTTTGTGCCCAGATCATAGTGTTTGACCTGAATACCGACAGGCTGGAGCACTTCTTGTATGAGGGCAGGCTGAGAGAGTTGAGGTTATTCAGCTTGAAGAGAAGAAGACTGCAGGAGGACCTTCTAGTGATCTTCCAGTCCCTGAAAGTTGCCTATCAGAAGGCTGGGGAAGACTGTTCACAAAGAGCAGGGAACAATAAGACTAAGGGGTCATGGTTTGAAGCTGTAAAAGGGGAGATTTATTTCAGACATCAGGAAAAAGTTCTTTAATATGATGGTGGGGGGATCCCTGGAACAGGTTGCCTAAAGAGGTAGTGGAGGCCCCATCCCTGGAGCCATTCAAGGTCAGATTGGATGGGGCTCTGAGCAATCTGTTGTAGTTAGATATGTCCCTCCTTGTTGTAAGGGGAGTTGGACTAGATGACCTTTGGAGCTCCCTTCCAAATCTATGATTCTTAAATATGAGCTTGAAAAATACTTACTGGTTACTGAAACACAGATATACACATTAAAAACAAACAAACAAACAAACAAAAAGGCTTTTCTTCCTAGAAAAGGGTGAGAATACAGTGTAGGGGGTCAGACTGAACCATAGCAGTAGAGGTGGAGGTAGTTGTATTACCTCAGGAAACCAACTGTGCTTTTGAAATATGCGGGTTTTCTTTCACTTACAACTTCCACATTTCTTGCAATGATGTGGTGAGGTGAAAGAGACACTTCCAACAGCCTAATATTCCTGCAGGACAAGCTGGGTGACATCCCAAGCCCCTTCTACCTCAATGCTCAAACAACTTGTTCCTTCTCTTCCTTTGGCTGACTAAAGAACCATTTCTTGTATCTCATACACAATGCAGAGAGTCTCTTCATTCCTTCCAAAGCTTTCCTTCCTCCTCTGTTTACCACCACTTTCTGAGTGCACAGGCTCTCCTAACTCCTCCAAAGCTGCTGTTTCCTTTCTCTTCAAATCTTCCATTTTTCCTTTTTTCCTGTCCTCATGCCTCCTAACACAGACCATCTATAACAGCTGTCTTGGCCACCCCTGCTACCAGCACAGCTCATAACATGACACCTCCACCAGCAAGCACCTACTTGTTCCTGGGTACCACAGCTCATCTACCCCACTCTGCTTAAACCTGCATTAACACTGGAGTCTTGCTCTGAAATGTATTGCAGAAACTTCAGGCACAGCCAGAACAACCTTCTCAGAGCAGAAAGAATGACAAATACAGAGGAAAAAAGGTGGTTGTTTTGTGTCCTTCCTTTCTTATCTGTTAATTGACAGGCTACCAATCCTGTTTTGCAGCAGTTTTATGTGCCTGTTGACTCAGTCCACACAAATTAGACAGCAGTCTCCCCTCTTTCCTTTTCCCTGCCTCTGTTTGGCCAGTGCTAAAACCCAGAAAAAAGTAACAGACATTCCCACTGGACCAGGCTGCCCAGAGACATTCTAGAGTCTCCTTCTCCGAAGTCTTTCAAAACCTGCCTGGATACAGCCCTGTGCAACATGCCCTAGGTGATCCTGCTCTGGCACGGAAGCTGGATTTAGATTATCTTTTGAGATCCCTTTCAACCTGTAACATTATGTGACAGTGATTTTTCAAGATCCCTTCCAACCTCTAACTTTCTGTGATTTACTGTTTCTGCCCCATTTTTTCCTCTTTATAGAAGACTATGCAAGGAGACTGCTGATCATTTAATCTCTTCTAGGACACAAATACTAAACCCCAGTTGGATTGGCACACTTAGTGCTGGAGCACATCACAATGGTTTTACTACAATACATTTTAATTAATCACTCTCCAGAGTTTCAGCTGGAATTAACAGCACACACAGCTACACTTGGAATTGTTTTTAAATCAAGTGTGCCAATACACCAATTTCTCCCCCACACTCAGTCTGTCTTTGAATTTGGCAACAAAGCTGACTGACTTTTTGCCAAGGTGATTTATTTTCTTGAGACTTCTAATTTTATTTGGACAATTAAGGAGAGAGATGGGAGCAGTTCAACAAGTCAAGAGGGGTTTATTTATTAAAATGTTATAGTATAATAGAAAGCATTAGCTACAGAGTTAAATTATATCAATAGAACGATAATGTTTGCTGAAAAAAACTAAAACCAAGACCTGATCTTCTGGCAATTATCCACATTGATTTGCTGGATGAGAAACATACAGAGGTTGAATTGAAATAGGAAATGGAATACAGAGTCACTGTGAGTAATTTTTGCTTCCTCAAGACAACAGATACAATACTTTGAGCCAAACAGACACAGAGAGACCATGCTAGTCTTTAATTTCAAATATTTCCCACTATGCTCTTGTCCCCAGGTTCCAGTTACAGAGTGCTCCAGGCTACAGTTACTAAGAGGGGTCAAGGACTGTTGAAAACAAGTATTTGAAGTTGAAGTCAGCAGAGCAGTGAACACTGATTTAAACTACATGTATGTTATGTTTGATCTGCTTTTACTATACTGACACAGCTATTAAGGTGTGAAAACATCACAGAACATTGGGATTGGAAGTGATAACTATATGGATATGTTCCTGTGTGACTTGGTCTAGGGGATCCTGCCGTGGCAGGGGGATTGGACTGGATGATCTTTCAAGGTCCCTTCCCATCCCTAATGATTCTGTGATCTTGAAAGAGCATCTAGTCCAATTCCCCTGCCACAGCAGGATCCCCTAGACCAAGTTGCACAGGAGCATGGCCAGGCAAATTTTAAATGTCTCCAGAGAAGGAGACTCCACAAACCCCCTGGGCAGCCTCTTCCAGGGCTCTGTCACCCTCACTGGGAAGAAGTTCCTTCTCACATTGATGCAGAACCTCCTCTGTTCCAGCTCACACCTATTGCCCCTTGTCCTATCATTGGATGACGACACTGAGAAGAGCCTGGCTCCATCCTCTTGACACCCACCCTACCCTTTCCATATTTATCAACATTAATGCAGCTAAAGAGACCCAGCTCCTTCTGGCTTTCCTCATAAGGGAGCTGTTCTACTTCCTTCATCATCTTTGTGGCTCTGTGCTGAATTCTCCCCAGCAGTTCTGCATCATTTAGTACATCATAGTTTATCTTTGTTAGGCTTTAATATACAGTTCTCATCACAAGAGATCAGATCAGGACTCTAAGGACTGGGACAGACATCCTTTAGGAAGGAGAAGTAGTTTTGAAAACAAGCAGGTGTTCAAATTTACAGAGGGTGCACAATTTTCTCCTCTGTTATATTTGACTTTTTAAAAAAATGAAACATGACAAATCACAAGTTTTTCTTTCAAACATTTTATAAACAGAAAATTAGTCTCTGTATTTTGTTTGATAACAATTTGCTTCCTAAACGTTATTGGTCCAGCATCACAAATCAAGTATAAATGTGTCAACATGAGACAGGAAAACCTTTCTGTTTTTCTAATGCCGTGAGCAGTGATTCTCCGTATTTTGCTCAAATCATTCATTTGCACCACAAGGCAGTTGAAAATAAAAGATAATAATTTTCAGAGTAATTTTTAAATAACTGCGAGACTGATTTTCCACTGTCCTGAAACGTCTATAGTCATTTATACGGCGCAGAATGGTCCCACTTCAGCAATCTACTTAAGGTACATGCCTGTCTAAGTCTGTAAATAGATTCATTGATTTCAGAGGCAGTACTTACATCCTTCAGAAGACGCACACTTGGGAAAGAACCTAATCAGAGCTGCAGAGGTCAAATTCTCTGCAGCCCAGATACTGGCCCTTGACACTGTGGATCCATCTAAATGTCTCAACAGAGCTCAGGACCCTGTGAGCTATTCCATAATACCCGCCTAGATTGATTTAAAGGGTAACCAAGCTGCTAGTTACAGGTCCTTGAAACAATAATGTAGCCTACTACAGGCTGCGAGAGAACTGCAGTGCTCTTTGAGGCAAACAAACACCATTATTTTACTGCGTGTCGTATGTGCATACTAACTCATCTCTACACAAAATAATCACAAAATCACAGAACATTAGGGATTGGGAGGGACCTCGAAAGATTATCTAGTCCAATCCCCTGCCACAGCAGGACCACCTGGACCAAGTCGCACAGGAACATGTCCAGGCAGGTTTTATACATCTCCAGAGAAGGAGACTCCACAACCCACCCCCACACCCTGCCCCGGGCAGTCCATTTCAGTTCTCTGTCACCCTCGCTGGGAAGAAGTTCCTTCTCAGATTGATGTGGAACCTCCTCTATTCCAGCTCACACCCATTGCCCCTTGTCTTATCATTAGATGACACTGAGAAGAACCTGGCTCCAGCTTCCTGACACCCATTCTGTGATGAGTTACATTTCTTGTAAGTTTCTTTTTATAGGTGTTTAATTTCAGTTCATATAGAGCACAACAGGATGGAAAAGGTGGTTAAAAAATCCCTGCATTAAGTTCCTGAGTTTTGAAAATATCATTTATTTGTTCCTCCTTTAACCTCAAACCATTCTTGCAAATGGGGCAAGTTCTACAATCCTAGGTACACAAAGGAAGTTTCAAACAAACTCTTAGGTTTACCCTTTTGAATCATGAAGTTGCACTAGTGTACACAGCTCTAATAAATAGCTTTGACATTCTTAGACCTTATAATATTGTTCCCCGGGATCCTGTCTTGCTTTCATCACTTGTTTGACCATGGAAAGGTATTTTGCTGCCTTTATGTCACAACCTCATCTTCAAAAAGCCAAGAAGCAGAGAACCAACCACAGACTGGTCTAGAGAAGGATCTCTATCTCCATCTATTGTTCAACTGCACAAAGGGAACAGAGCCTTACTAATTCCCTCTCTAGCTAACTATTTATCTATTTATAGATAAATAGTTAATATTTATTTTTTTCCTCTTATCTACATTCAGATTTATTTAATCTACTCCAGATGTTATTTTCCTATCTCCAGCAGTGTTTCCTTCAGTCTTTCAGCCTTCTATCACTTTCTTTCTTCCCTCAACCCATTGTAGGTCTCTTTTCTTTTTCTTCATGTTAGTTACCTGTGATTTCAAGAGTGTCCCTTCACATCTTTCCTCTTTTGAACCCCTCCCAACATACATACACTTGTACCACCATGTTTACTTCAAGCTGTCACCCACAAGGAGCAGCAGCAACCTCTTTCTTGCCAGCAAAAGAGCTAGCTCAAAAGTCTTCACGTGCTATATGAATCTGTATTCAAGCTAGTACTACACACTAAATTAGACAGAACATTCCTACCATCTGTTCAGAGTAGCTGTAAAGAGTTGCACAGACTTTGGTTTCATTGCACAACAAATTTTTATTGGTCTTAGTAACCCCAGGGACTAAACTACACAGTGAGCACCATCTACTGGCATCCAATTATATATACTTATAGGTAGATAGAAAGCCATGCTCTGTTCCTAAAATTCCTATAAAATTCATCTTTAAAGAATTATTCGTAGCAGAGCAGGCCAAAGGGGAAAAAAATCACTAGATTTAGATACTTCAAAAACCCAATATAAGCAAGCACAGAGTTTAACATGCACAACTTGCATATAAATGCACACAGACACTAATGGTGACCTTGACTTTAAATCATGTGCTATTTACTTTTATCCTAGGAAAGTCTTCCAAAAGAGAAAATAAAGCAAGCTCAAGTCTACAGTTATAACTTCTGATATATTTGTACAAATATATATAATACAAGGTATTTTATTGATATGCCAAGAAATCTCTTATCTATAGAAAGGCTCTGAAGAGAGAGAGAGATAGATTTTACACTGTTAATTAAATTCGGACAAGTATTTGGAACATGTACATCACAGGAAGAACTAGACAAGAATCTTTTAATCAGAATTATTTTTGGAAGAAATGTACTTTTCACAATATCAGTATGATCGGAAAGCAGCTTTGTTTGTCTAGTAAGCCTTATACTTTGTCACATAATCACAGAACATTAAAGATTGGAAGGGATCTCAAAAGACCATTTAGTTCAATCCCCCTGCCACAGCAGGATCACATAGATGAAGTCACACAGGAACACATCCAGGTGGGTCTTCTCCAGAAAAGGAGACTCCACAACCACCTGGGCAGCCCCTTCCAGTGCTCTGTCACCCTCACTGGGAAGTTGTTCCTTCTCATATTGATGTGGAACCTCCTATGTTTCAGCTTACACCCACTGCCCCTTGTCCTATCACTAGATGACACTGTGCAGAGCCTGGCTCCATCCTCATCACACCCACCCTTCACATATTTATAAACATTAATGGGGTCACTCCTCAGTCAAGCTAAAGAGACCCAGGTCCCTCAGCCTTTCCTCCTCGGGTTGATGCTCCACTCCATCATCTTTGTGGCTCTGTGCTGGACAGCAAGAGGTAACATGGCATAGCAGACAAATTGGGTTAAAATTCATGTAACAAAGTGCTGGCTTAATTAAATACTTTTATACATTTATAATGGACAGTAGCCCTGAAATATCCATAACCCTAAGTCTAATGAAAGAATCCTGAGTATTCATAGAATCATAGAATCATTCAAGTTGGAGAAGACCCTTGGGATCAACGAATCCAACCATCAACCCTACTCTACAAGTTCACCCCTAAAACAGATCCCCCAATACTACATCTAAGTGTCTTTTAAACTCATCCAGGGATGGGGACTCAACCACCACCCTGGGCAGCCCATTCCAGTGCCT
>JAOXOE010027151.1:0-19238 GCA_028565055.1 Phoeniculus purpureus
CTAGTGTTCTTTAAAATGTTGCTGCAAAACGATTTCCTGTCTTTTAGGGAAAGAAAATGAGCCCAACTCTTGATGAACTTGAGGTTTGGGAAAAAAGAAGCACACTGCAGTTGGAGAAATAAGGTTAGGGAGCATCCCAGTGATATCCCTGATTCGGGCTCCAGGTAGACTGCAGACTTCCCTACGATGAGGGTCAGCTCTGCATATTGGGCTCTCAGTCCGTTTCAGGAGCAAGTCTCCAATAACTAGGACCCTTCTCCTCTTCTTTGTGGAGGAGGTCATCATATTACTGGAAGGCCTCTCAGATTTATGCAACCTTACTAGGACCTCCCATATGGGTTCCCTGTCCTCTATATCCTTATTAGACTGGCTGTCTTCCAGTAGGGGCAACTGGGGAGGTAAGGCAGGTTAGGGTGGTGCTCACTTTCTGCCACAGCCCTGCACTTGGCTCTACTCACCCCTTCTACTTCGGCTTCTGTCCTTCATCTGAGAGCTACAGTATACAGGGGTCCCCTGATTCTGGCTCTTATTTGGCTGCTGTTCAGACTGTGGAGCCTGGC
Organism: Phoeniculus purpureus; assembly: GCA_028565055.1. Lineage (NCBI taxonomy): Eukaryota > Metazoa > Chordata > Aves > Bucerotiformes > Phoeniculidae > Phoeniculus > Phoeniculus purpureus. The sequence goes on from JAOXOE010027151.1 coordinate 561, forward strand.
ACCACCAGTCTACCTCTATTTCAGCCTCTCTACTTCTCCTGAGCCTTTCTACTTCTGCTTGCAGCTTTTCTACCTCATCTTGCACCGTATGCAGCCAGGAAATCTCAAGAGAGTGCCACATTCCTGGCAGCCTGTCACCTGCACAGCCTCATCTTGTTGGGGCACTTCTATTTGGGTTCCCACATCCATGTGCAGTGGTGACCGAAGCCTGCTCTTGCTCTGTTGCTGTGTTGTCATCATTTTTTTTGTTTTTTGCCCCGTGGCAGCTAAAGCAGCTAGCGCTGCTACTGGTGCGCGCGGTCTGGCGCTAGTTCCGGTTCTGCTGCCCTTAAAGGCTCCGGCTTTGCTCGCCCCAAGCTGTTTCCTGGCTTTTCCTGGGAAAGATTCCGACCCTCCCCCAGAAACCTCGATAACCAGCGTTCAGGGACTGGTGTTGTCTGAGCTTGGTGCAGTCTCCACGTACACGCTTTTCCTGGAAAACATACTGCGGCCCTTCTGCAGCTTACAGCAGCAGAACTGACATGCAGCACAGCCATACTTGCAAGAGATGTAACACTGGGCTAGAACAGGGTCATTCTCCCCATGCCACTTTCCAAGAGACTGCACGTACAGATTGTCAGTCCTTTGAGTTTATAACCCTAGAGGTTGCTGAAAAGAATTTTTGCAATGCCATGTATGGATTAATTTTACGTATTTCTAGCTCATTAATAAAATTAACTAATGTCTGCTATGATGCAAATGCACTGACAAGTTTACACAGTATGACAGGATTTTGCTTTACATTCACATATAGGCTTTGCTCAGGTTACATCACTTACAGGACTGGTATGTTATTGGTTGGTTTTTGTACTGTACATACCGGTTGTTCAACCTTCTACAGCCAGCTCTTGCACAACAGCCAGCAGGAGGGTTATTTTTGGCAATTCATTAACAGAATTCTCTTGTTTTTCAAAAAGCTAAACTAGTTCCTGGGTCAAGTTCTCCTTGCTTGTATAAAAAAAAATTATTTTGGTGGAAAAACACAAAATGGTCCTGACCCAAAATTTTAAAAAGGGAAGGATTTACATTATGCAAAAGTATGAAACTTTAGAGTTACTTCCTGAGTCATTCTAGAACACAAATACTCAGGAGGGTTTCACAGCAATTGTATCTTCTCCATAATTTTAGATCTCAAGTCAAATTCTTCAGAGAATTATTAGTCTTTCAGTATCAGCCACCAGACAAATCAGCTTATCACCTAATTTAACTACATTTCACAACTCAAAAGAATAAACTACAAAGATGAACTACCTTTCTAGTATTAACTCAAGGTTTGTTTTTGGTCTTGAATCACCACTTTGTGACAAAATAAAAAAAAATCATCAAGCTCCACTACCGATTTCATTCATTCACTCTATATTTGTGATCCAAACCAACTTTCTTAAGGCCCCAGCCACATTTCTAGAAATTTCAGCAAAAATTATCGCTCTAAGATCCGGTGTCTCAAATATTCAAAGCTGCCTTAAGAATGTTACTGTATTGAAAACCCGCAAATCCTTTAAGCGCAATAAACCGAAGAGTGCTGAACAGGACATAAAGTTACAGAGTTTTTATACAGACAGAAGCAGTGCTAAGAAAAAGTAACTTAAGGCTTCGATTCAGTAAGTGACTTAAGCTTCTGTACAGCCCTAATGCCTTCAGTAAGGCTACACCACAAGTTCCAGTATTCTGACAGATGAGGTTGCTGGTCTCCCATTTATCCAGTTAAGACCATAAATTCCAGCACACTCCAACTGATTGAAGAAATTAACAGACCTGAAAGAGATGCTGAAATCCTCCCTCCCATGGCTATTAATATGCCTTAATGCTGGTAAAGTCCTACAGTTGCCTTTCTGAAGCCACTACTACTCCACAAGTTACTCCTCTTGCATTGTTTTTTGGATCAAGTGATTAAGTTTAATGATGCTACACTTCTGCATCTAATTACATGTCTTAAAACAGTTCACAGTAGCTCTCAGGTTACCATTCCAGTCTCAAGCACATGCTTAACTTTCCACTCTGAGTTTCAAGTTCAACCTTTGCAGAAGCACATCTGACAGGTTACTTTGTTTCCCCTCCTTAAAAAAAATGCAAAGTATCTTCTAGTTTAACAACCTGGGAATTTTAAGGATCTTACCTGTCTACACTGTATCCTACATTCTTAGCTACCTTTCACTGTTGGTTTTACCTATGACACACAAAATACTGGTTCTGTGGGCTCTCTTGTTTCTGTTATCCTTTAGTTCAGATTTGCATATGTCATCTCTTTTCTATTAATATTATCTGTAGCTCACCATGACAAAGCATCTCTACTTTAATACTGTCTGAGGTGACCACCAGCACTGTCTCCCACAATTTATTTTTTGTGATGCACGGGTGAAGTTTTATCAACGCAGTAAAAGAAAGTCAATGCATCAATGACGGTGGAACCTTCAGGGCAAAGAGATTTGTTACAGAGGCATTCTTACCAAAAGTTCAAGATGGCTGCTACTCTATGCATGGTATTAGCAGGAAGTTTGAGTAATTTTTGTGTTACAATTTATATCTTTATTTTTGTCTCTCATTAAATTAAATTAATTAAAACTACCACACTGCTACTTTCAACAGCTAATAACCAAAGTGCGGTTACTACACATCAAGACATCTGTATTAAAGATGTCGGACAAAAAGACAGCAGACAAAGCAGCAAGTGCTTGTGTATGTGAACTACCATTGCCCCCTCTAAAAATAGAAAAACATACGTAAATAACAATGAAATTTGAGTCATTCGGACAAGACACATGGGAGAAGATACAGGAGCTACAAACTGAATCAAAACCTATTTATCCCTAAAAGAGCTAACTTCCATTTGTCTCTGCTACATTTACTATGGCATCAAACTGCACCGTCCTTTTAGCTCCAACTGGCTCTGGGAGTTCCCATAAGCTGTTAGGAAGTGAGGCCTACGAACGAGCTCAGGAGCAGAAACTGGAGAATTCTGAAATGACGTAGCACAAGAGAGCGGACAAGCGCTTTAGCTGGCCATGTGCGGGCTCAGTTGTGCCAGCTCTCTCACTTGCCAATCTCTACCTAGGTATTGGTTATGGTTTACCCTCAAGCACCCACAGCTGATGCCAACCTCAAATACACTTCTACATACGCGGACCATCTTGAAAGTCAGGTTCAGGCACAGCAAGAACCTTCCGTTTGCATAATTTCCACACGTAGATCAAAAGACTTGCTTTTCAAATTGCAGACAAGGACGTCGCCTTTCAAACACTTAGTACTTCCTCAGTGAAACAGGGCATCACTCCCGGAGCACAAAGACCCCCTCTCGCCGCCCGGGAGAGGCCTCCCAGCGCCAGCCTACGAACGCGTCGCCGCAGTTTCTGAGATGGCGAATAACGACACTGCACGGTCGGTCCGGAGTCCCAGCCAAGGGCTGCCAAGGGACACACTACGTCATTGAGAAGCTGCAGTAACTGCCGGGTCAAGGCAACTGTTCATTACAAACTTGTGCGAGCACCAAGCGCGACCAGAGCCGATGACGGCTCCGGCGTCCGCTGCCAGTCCGACACCAGCGATCCGCAGCGCTGCGCAGCCCTCGGGCTCCGGGCTGCCACTCGGGTGCCGGCAGCGCGCACGGCCGCTGCCGCATCCCTTCCGCTCCCCGGCCCGCAGAGCCGATACAGCACCGGTACTGCCGCAACAGCAGCCACAGGGCAGCAAGAGCGGAAAGAGCCGACTCCTGTGGCTCCTGCTGAGGCTCCTGCGCGCTCGCCGCCTTCGGCCCGCCCGCGTCCGGCCGCGCGTCCCCCGGGAGCGGTGGCTGCTGCCGCCGCCGTGGGCTCCGGTGCCAGTCCGGAGCCCCCCGGCCCCGCCTCACCTGCACACCCGTGTAGTTCTCGAAGAAGAAGAGCACCATGCTCTGGTAGATGGTGTAGAGGCGGTCGTCCACCTCGCGGTAGAAGCGGGCGGGCAGCAGGGCGGAGAGCAGGCGCCAGGCGCCCCAGGCCAGCACGTAGGTGGGCGCGGTGCCCATCATGACGGCGGCGGGCAGCACGTAGCGCATGGAGTACGTGTGCAGCACCAGCGACAGCAGCATCTTCCCGCGGCGCCCGGCCTCCTCACTGGGGCACCCACATGGGCAGCGCCTCACGCACCGACCGGCCGCGCCGCCCACAGCATCGCCCGCCGCCTCGGGCGGACCCGCCAGGCGCTGGAAGCAGCAACAGCGACGGCCAACACGGCGCGGGGGGGCACACGAGGGGCAAAAGAGATGCGGACACCGGCTCACGGCTCCCCCGGCGCCGCCCGCACCGCCATTGCGCCGGGCCGGAGGCGGGGCCGCGCCGGCGGAAGGTGGCCCCGGCGGCCGCGGGCGCTTCCGGGACGGGGGGGCGCGGCGGTGGCTCCGCCTCTGCCTGCGCAGTAGCCGCCTTGGAGTTGTTGGGGCTGTCCTCTCGCCCCCGAAGCCCCTGGTGGGGTCAGAGGTGCTGGTTCCTCCCCGTGGGCTGCCCGGTGCCGTGCAGGGTGAGGCACGGCGCTCGTAGGCACCTGCGGCGAGCGGTACCGGTACCCCGGCATGACCCCGAGTGAAGTTGCTGGCCACCCTCTTGGTGTCTTGACGAGAGCAGAGCACCGAGCACACTGTGCCGCTCGCCTGGCCCAGCTGAACCGCAGCTTTTCTGGCAGGGCTCCCTGTTCTGTCAGTCCATACATTTCTGTCCGTACTGAGTAGATGCTGCCTTAAGCTCTTGACTACCAGAACAGAGGCACTTTTCCTATCGTGGCCTCTTCTGGCAGGGAATTCTTCAGCTCTAAAACTAAGCTAGCTTGGGAAGAACATCTTGTGATGCCTGTGCTATGGCCAAATGGAAAAACAGTTCACTGCGATACAGGCAGTCGTCACTAATAACAGAGTCATAGAATCATTTATGTTGGAAAGGACCTTTAAGATTATTAAGTCCAGCCATTAACCCAACTCTACCAAGCCCACTAGTAATAGTTCAGCACAAAGCAGAGAAGGCAAAAGCTGATGCTATCAGAAGAGAGCCAGGTATGCTCTGCCCTGGTGTGGCTGGAACAGCACACGCTGGTTTGGAAAATGGATCCAGAGCTACTTCTTCACAAAGGTAACTGCTGAGAGGGATCCGGAACTCGCTGTGTTTGAGACTTACAATCAAGAGCAAAAAATACATTTTAGTAGTCTGTACAATAAACAGTGGACTGACACTGGGAAATTGTGGAGGATTTAGGAAAATTCTGTCTAGGCTTAAAGGCAGAGTACGATGTGAGATAAGGGTACGGGATCAGTAAAAAGGCTGATGAGCTGCAGAAAAAAGAATTCCGAGCTCATAAAGAAACAATACACATTCTATGTTCCTGGTACAACAGAGGTCTGATGGACAAGCAGTACTTCATCTCATAGTTGAGCCATAGAATTGTTTAGGTTGGGAAAGACCTTTAAGATCATTGAGACGATCGTTAACCCAACTGTACCAAAGCCACTGCTAAACCATGTCCCTAAGCTCCACATTTGCACAACTTTTAAACATGTCTGGCAATGATGATGCAACCGTCTCCCTGGGCAGCCTGTTCCAAGGCCTGATGACCCTTTAAATACAGAAGTTTTCCCTAATCTCCAAACTAAACTTCCCCTGGTGCAACTTGAGGCCATTTTCTCTTGTCCTGTCACTTGTTACTTGTAAGATGAAATCAACCCCTACCTCTCTACAATCTCCTTTCAGGCAGTGTAGTCTCCCCTCAACCTTCAGAATAAACGCTTTGTTCTCTGGAGCCTTCACAAACCTTGCTGCCCTTCTTTGGACCCATTCCAGCAGTTCAATGTCTTTCTTGTACTGAGGCGTCCAAAACTGAACACAGTCCTTGAAGTGTGGCCTCACCCAAAAAGTCTTAGTCTGGCATTTCTTTAAATATCTCAGAGCTGGACTTTGCTACCTTAATAACACTTTTTCAGTTTAGGATTTGTGTGTTTCTATAGGCATGACTGTTCTTCCTGTCTCAAAGCATTCTCATTTTTCTCATTTACCCCATTGACAAAAATGAGTCCTGAGAGCCTTCAGTTCATTTTGCTTTTATATAAAAACACGTGCCTGTACCACTTTTAGAGCTTTTGCTTACTTGAAATGTTTTTCCCTGCTGTGTTACCAATGAGTAAATGACCCTGTGCTGCCTTTGCTGTATTTTATGTTCTGCATGTTTCTAACATGACCCTTCTCTTTGCTTTTTTGTTACACTAACGTTTGAATCTTTCCTTCTGTTTGATGATTTTTCACGTTCTTAATCTGTCACCATCCCACACCACACACACATAAACACACAGGTTGCACACTTTCTGCTTTTGATCACTGGCATTTTCTACAGGCTCTTCTAATGTGTTTTCTCTCATCATTGAGTATGTTGTCAAACTTGTAGATACCAGTTTAGTTTTCAGTCACAGTGAAGGTACAGTCTCCTGCACCATGTCTCAGGCCTTACTTAATTTGCTAGTATAATTCTATCAGTATGATCTGGCAATGTGCTACTGAAATGCCTGCAACTAAGTGAAACTCAAACTTTCCAACTCAAGAAATGAGTATTCCACAGTGATTAGTTCTGTGACACTGCCAGCAAGTCCTTGCTTCTCTTGATTCATAGGCACCATTACCCTAGAGCATCCTGAATCATGCTGCAGGAATTTTAATTTCTCTTTCACATTCTAGACTACAGAGGCAGAAGAAAAATGTGCTCGTATTTGCTATGATCTGTAATTTCCAGTCCTATGAAGGCACGGGCCATAGTTACAGCTCCTTTAGCCGAAATATCAACAGAATTACTTCATAGGCATTTTACTTTCATCTGGAAAAAGCAAAGTCACCCCATTTAGGGTGATGAAGATTCCATTTAGGAAGTTAAGACTTCAAATCTGTTAGGATATTATTTTCTTCTGTAGAACATCCTTGAAATTCAAAAAACTGAACAATTCTGGAAATCTGAAAAAAACCCCGCAACATCAGTCTGCAGTGCCTAAAGAGCTCAGTCTGGTGTGAGCACAGTTATTTGGTGTGACCCTGATTATTCTAGCGTTAGATTCTTTTGCCAGTGGTTATCACTTCTGAAGTGGCCAAATTCATCAAACTCTGGAAAACTATCAGATTTTACATTATAGTGAAAAATACCAGTGAATGTCCCTCTCCAAGGAAGAGCAAACTGTGTTGCTGACTACAACTCTGAGCGTGAAGGGATTTTCTCACACTGCAAGTCATGGTAATGCTCTACAACATCTAGCTGCTCCACCTGGGAAACACGTCTGCATGTATATGTTCTGCTACTCCATTCCTCAAGTCCTGCCTAGAACCTAGGTCTCTTACCAACAGGAAAAGGTGAGGAACCGCTATGGGGCAGCTTGTGTTCTGAGCTGATTCTGTAACCCACAAGAGGATTTTCCATCTTATGTTCCTTTGTGGCAGTGGGCATTGTTGTGTTCATTATGTCATTCACAGTCTTCTGCATCATGCTGTTGCAGTGAAAGAGAAATTCAAGATCAAGTTTACATTAGTTGAGGCAGCTTACTCTTCTCTGTCCCCTGTGAAATTTCTTCCTGAGGACCTGGCTATTCTTTTCATCTCTACAAGTAAAAATAGGGCAAACCTCTCCCATAGTCTCTCAGCTTTCTCCAAGCCTCCCATTTGTGGTTTGGGGTCTACAGCCAGGTGTAACATATGTATATATACACACACACAGAGCAGTAACCAGCAACAGATGTATTCAACATATATCTATGCGGTCTTCCCTTTTAGTCTCCATAATGTCCTTTGGCAAGCAGTAGAAGCATCTCCTTTTGTTTTGAACCTGCTTCAATGTAGTTTCATTTTATTATGTACCTTAGAGTTCGTATTGGAAGATAGAAAACCCCTTTCTGCTCCTTATTTGTGCCACTCATCAAATAAACTTCTTAAACTTGCGTACTTCCCGATACAACTCTGTAAAGGCAAAACACTGAAGCTTAGCAGGGTAGCTGAGAACTGGAGAAACAGAAGAGGGATTAAATGTAATTGTGCAAAATGCAATTCGATGCACTGAGGGATTAATACTACGGATTTGTCTGTGATGATAGAGGCTTATCTCTTGGAAATGAGAGTTTCCTAACAGATACAGAGAAACATTACTGCCTATGTAGCTTTAAGATGGAGCTTGATAACTTTATAAATAGATGTCATGTATATATATCTCTCTCAAAATAAACATATATTAAAATGGATTTTATATATTTTATATATTATATTCTAAATCTAAAAATATAAATATATAAATGAAACGTATAAATTAATGAAATGGTACTGAGATGGCAAATAACTGGGATTTGATGACTCAGGTAGTCTTTTCCTAGTCTATGTTCCTTCTTTGGGGTGGTGCTGCTGGGGGAAGAGCCAGTCTGAGAGCATGAAGAGATGCATATGAGAAGCTGTTAAACAGTTTTCACATGTTTTTAAAGGACTGAGGAAATACTCCGTATCACCCAGAAAGAAATTTTTCAGACAAATCCAAGAAAAAAAGATTTCCAGTCTCAGAAATTACATCTGTGTTGTCCTTGTGAAACATACCATGGAGTAGGTGTTTGTCCCAGGGCAAAATGAGAAAGCAAATTTGGGATCCTGGGTGATGACCATCTTGTGTAGTGCCTGTGAGAAAGGTCCTCACAATCAAACTTCTTGAGATGGGTAAGGAACATTTATTCACAGCGCGCTACAATGCTCTGGGAGATCTTACAGCCACTCTGGAAGCTATAACAAAGGACCTATATAGTTTACAAATTAACATAATAACACTCTCTATTCACATATTAATGACAAGTGAGGTAATGAAATTTTCAGTGAGAATAGGTTTGAAGCAGTTCTCTTCGATAGTTGATAGGTACCTCACTTCTTGCTGCTCATACCTTATCTTCAAGGGGCCACTTCTGCAGCAGTGGGGCTTGCAACAGGAAAACTCACAAGGTGCGTATAGGACAGTAATTTGCTTAACAATTCTAAAAGCTGAAAAAGTTACAGATTTCCTGCTTTGTAAAATAATTTTGTTGTAAAAAATAAAGGACAGCATTACATTAATAGACATTCAAAGCTGAGCATTTCTTTCCATACAAATACACCTTCCTTTAGACAAGCAAACATTTAAACAACTTGTGTATCCTTTTAAAGTAAAAATTAAAATATCTTTCCCCCAAATCGAGGAGTACCATTATTCATGTTACTCTCACATTTGAAAGTGAATATTATCCATCTCTTTTATAGGCAGACCTTTTAGGAGAAAACATTCACAAATGAAAAATCTCTCACATTTAAATGAAGAAAAGAATGAATGGAATTCCTTTCACACAATTATAGCACCATAATTAAAGGCAGAATATATATTAATCATTTCCTTTTAATCCAAAAAGGAACTTTGAAATCTCACAGGTCATGAAGTTGGCAACTCACTAGAAACAAGACATTTCCCATGCAGCAGCAGCACAAGTGTACCCGAGTTTCACAGAATCCAGTCCAGTCCAACTCAAAAACTCTCAATAAATGCTGAATACAGCTGAATTTCCATCCATCTCTTACAATAAACTTAGAGGTATATGAGCATGCCATTACCAATGTTTCATTAGTCAATGTCAGCACAGCAGACAGAGACTTTGCTTTGAAAATATAAAGAAACAAATATTGCAGATCATGAAATACCCTATTTCCACTTGAAAGGGCCCATTTGCAGTGTTGTGGTATTTTACATTCTATTACTGCAAGAAATATCGTCACCATCATAGAATGGTTTAGGTTGGAAGGGACCTCAGAGATCACCTAGGGTTCCAACTCCCTGCCATGGGCAGGGACACCTCTCACTAGATCAGGTTGCCCAGATCCCCATCCAACCTGGCCTTGAACACTTTCAGGGAGGGGACCATTCACTGTTTCTCTGGCAACCTCTTCCATTATCTCTTCACCCTTATGCTGCAAAATTTCTTCCTAAGATCAAATCTAAATCTGCCCTCCTTTAGCTTGAAACCATTGTCCCATGTCCTATTGGAAGAGTTTCTTATGAAAAGTCCCTCTCCAGCTTTTCTGTAGCTCATTTCAAGTACTGGAAGGCTGCTGTAAGATCCCCCCTAGAGCCTTCTCTTCTCCTGGCTGAACAGCTCTTCCATCAGTCTGTCTTAATAAAAGAGATGCTCCAGCTCTCTGATCATTGTTGAGGCCCAATTCTGGACTTGCTCCAACAGGTCCATGTCCTTTTTGTGTTGGAGACCCCAGAACTGTAGCTAGTACTACAGGAGAGGCCTCACAAGAGCAGAAGGGGAGAATCACCTTCCTCAGCCTGCTGGTGTCACTTCTTTTGATTCAGCCCAGGATACCAATGACCCTTCTGGGCTGCACTCACACACTGCCAGCTCATGTCCTTTTCCCAAAGTCCTTTTACACAGGACTGCTCTCAATACGTTCAACTACCAGCAAGTATGTGTGCCTTGGATTACCCCAACCCAGATGTATGACCCTGCACTTGGACTTGTTACACCTCATACGGTTTGCATGGACTCAATTCTGAAGCCTGTCAAGGTCCTTCTGGATGGCCTCCCTTCCCTCCAACATGTCAATCACCCCACACATTTTGGTATCCTCATCAAACCAGCTGAGGGACCACTCACTGCCACTGCCCATGTCACTGACAAAGAATTAAACAGCACTGAACCCAAAACAGACCCCAGATGAACGGCGCTCGTAACATCTCCACTTGGACATTGAGCCTCCAATCTCTACTTTTTGAGTGCAACCATCCAGCTAATTTCATAACCCCCAACCAGTCCATCTGTCTCTCTATTTTAAAGACCAGGACAGTGCAGAACTATGTCAAGTGCTTTGCACAAGTCCAGGTAGATGACACCAGTTGTTCTACCCTTACCATTGTAACCCTGTCATGGAAGGCCACCAGGTTTGTCAGGCATGACCTGCCATGTTGGATGTCACCAACCACCTCCTTGTTTTCCGTGTGCCTTAGCACAGATTCCAGAAGGATCTGCTCTGTGATCTTGTCTGGCACAAAGGTGAGACTGACTGACTTAAAGTTCCCTATCTCATCTTTTCTTCCCGTTTTTAAAAATGGGATAATGGCCTAGCAACGACAACCACCAGTTCCCTCAGAGCCTGTTGATGTATCACATCAGGACTTGTGATGAATCACCATGGAGTTGTGAATCTTCAGGTTCTTTATAAGGTCAGGAATGTGGTCTGCTCCTACCGTGGGTGATTCTTCCTTCTCCTAGTTCCAGTCCTTATCCTCTATGATGGGTGATGTGGTTTGAGTTTGCTGGTTAAGACCGAGGCAAAAAAGTCACTGAGCACATCAGCCTTTTCCATAGCCTAGCTATCCTGGTCACCTGTTTCCTTCTGTAGGGGGCACATACTTGCTCCAGTTTTCTTTTTCTCACTAATATACCTATAAAACTCTTATGGTTTCCCTTAATGTCTCTGGCAAGATTTAATTCTATCTGGACTTTGGCCTGTTCCAGCAGGAGCAGCTTACCCTCGAGTCCTGAAACCCTACCCAGAAACCCTTTTCTTGTGAGAACTTGAGGAACTCTCTAAAGTCCTCATTATTTCAGCAGAGAGCCTCTGTGGTTACACTACCTGTGAGAAAATTACAAAGGCTATTAAAGTGTTGGTGGCCAAAGCCCAGTTACAGTCAGAAAGACATCTCTACTTGTTGCTGTGATTGCAGGAATTTATATCGGTGATGGCCTTTTCTCGCACGTGGTTGGCAATGGTCACAGGTAACAGTGGTGAATTGAACTAGATATTTACTGAGTTATTCTTGGGGCTTTCCTTACCGGCAATTCTACAGAGGCAGTAATGTTAAGTAGAATTTCATTAGAGGCACAATGACATGCTTTAATTTTCTTTACACTGAGTGAGGAATGTCACTTCTCCCCCAGCTGGAGTTTAAGCTGTGAGCGCCCATCTGGAAGGGAAGGGGCTGTGGGAAGTGATGACATTTGCTGTAGCTCAGCTATTATTAGTCCTTCCCTGCCAGTGCCACTGTGAGTTGTGTGTCAAGGGTGTGGTGGGCAGAGTACACCCACTGAAAAAACATGGACAGACAATCTACCCATGGGGTTTGTAGAGCTGGATAGCTCATTGGGCCAGCCACCATGGTGACTGGCAGGGCTCATCTCCCATCCCTGACTGGCATATCTAGTCTAGCAGGTTTAAATGGCTTTGCAGCTCCAGAGCAGCACAAGCCCCTCCCTGAGTCTTGCACGGAGGCTTTCTCAGTGCCAGCATGAGGTAGGAGGTGGAATGCACTCTGCAGCAATGGATACCTCCAAGATATTGAATTAATTTTCCCCACCCAGTTTTCAGTGGCAGGCTTGCTGTTTAGAAAGGAAACTTTGCAATCCAAATAATTGCACCCTGTGGAGACTCTCATCTCAGTCCTTCATGGTCTAGCACTACTCACACACTACTTCCCTGAGGTGGGATTTAGCTGTCATGAGACCACAAATCAAACCTGATCAAACCACATGACCACAGAAAACTAGCCCACTGGAACAAGAAATAAAAGGTAATCATTCTTCTGTATCAGCAAACTGACCCATCTCAGTGGGTCCCTGCTGACTGGGTTCTTTGCAGAGGAGGTAGTGGGACTACCCTTTTTGCTGTCAGTCAGCAATCACATCAATCTACCAGGAGAATCTCACTCACCTGGCTAATTGTAGCCTTTGAAGAGGAAAGAGTTTTAGGTTCTTTTCCACTTGCTGCAGGTTTTCCAGGGAAGCTGGTGTCCACGTTCCATTGCACTGAAATAATCAAGAAAAGCCCCACTGATGTTAATCTAAGTTCTCAGCATTTCTTATACCATAGATGATTGGGAAGAAGTGACCTTACTCCCCTGGAGTGGGAAACAGAGGAAAGTGAGATGTGACAGAAACAAACTAAACACAGTTTTAAAAATAGTTCTAACATTTAATAATTTCACATGTTCAGTGAAGCTGAGGGCTTTCACCTTGGCTATGAGATGGAATCTTTGACTGTGCCCGTGCTGAAATTCATGAAGATTCTCCTTGTATTGAGGAAAATTTGTATTCTGGTACTTTGCTATCACCCAGATACATTTTCCTTGCTCCATTTTGCCAATTTGAGTTTCCTTTTTGCACTCGGACAAGGATTTCTTTCTTCCTCAACATCGCTTTTACTGGGTTAGTAACATTGCCAAGTTTGTGCTCTCTTCTATTCTTTGCAGCTAGGCTGGAGCTTTTAATTAATGATATTGAAATAACATTTCAGCTTGATCATTTAATTCTTCGCTAGCTCAGTAAGAACTTGCTCCACGCCAAGCAGGAGCAGCACTGTGAGTCGAGTCTGTTGCAGTGAATTGTGTTGTACCCCGCAGAGATAGGGACATGCAGAACTAAAACACTGCACAGAAGGGAGATGAATGAAATTGCCAGTTCAGAGGCCACGGCTTATACAATGACTATTTAAATGAATGCTTACTAGTAAAGGAGTTCCGCTTGAAAAATAGGATTGGAAGGAAAAGAAACTGGGCCAAGGAGTACGAGTACACACAGAAGACAGAAGCTGTAACACTTCTTTTTTTTTAACTTAACAGAAATTCCCACGTAGCCTCAAGTGCTGCATTTTCAGCATTCCTCCCCAAAAGGAAGGAGTGTTGGTATACCAAAGCTGTGGTTATTCCTCTAGCTTTACTTGGGACTTACTTTCCTAGTGTCATAACAGCAGAATCATTTTAACCAGTCTGCTGCAGGAATCTCAATTCTGATTCAAAAATATCCTGAATGTGAGTACATGTTGGCCACTACCTACTCTCCCCGATCAAGAGATCAGACTTTTAGTGTTAGCCATGGAGCTGCTGCTTCTCCTTTCTCACAATTAGTTTAATCTAACAGGTAATCTACAATGAGCAGTGTGTTTTTACTTGGATTGCAGAGCACTTATGGACTGGACAATTTCTTTTTTGGCTGATCAGCCATGATACAGAGGTTTCTTAAGTTACTGCATTCTGTTTGAGTGGATTGAAGAAAAGATGTCCAGTTCTCTCAGCAATGTGTAACTACCAAAGTTTTCAGGACTGTTATGAGAGATGACTGTGCACAGAGCTGTCTGTTCTTGTTCACTGTCAGATCTTCTCTGCAAATGAGGAGTTTTCCATTGTCCCAACAATTGTTTTATCTGGGCCAGCTGAAATTGAGTCAATGAAGAAAGAAAATATTTTTGAAGTGAGCCTTACTTCATCCTGTGCTTGAGCATTGAAGTCGGTGCTGAGTTTACATACCAGGTAGCAAATCAGCAAACAGGCTGTGCTAGTTATGCTTGTAGAAGCTTTTCAAGGAATCAGCATCTTTGGCTCACATCACAAACAGTTTGCGTTCATTTTGCATACAACTTCCTTAACGCATGGATATACATTTAAAATTGTTCTGACTTAGAGCATCAAAAGAAAGCAGGTTTGAATTCCTGGAGGCATCTCAGCTCAACCTATCTATGCTAAGTCATTTCACTGTGCTCTTCGTATTAGTCACCACACAGTTTACACCTTACACCATGGAGGTTCTCTGAGGTGCCGGAGTCCTACGGGGCTAGGACTTTCTCTTCTCATGTCCCTTGTTTACAGAAGTTATGGCCATCTAATAATAGGAAATCAATATCTCTGCCAGTTCCTAGGCCAAATTTGAAAATGTTTGTTTTGATTCTGGTCTTTTACGACTGCTGGTCAAGAAGTTTGTGTACATGTAAGCAGTGTAGAAAACGGTATTAAAAACTGCTTCATAATTTGAAAATATATAGTGGCATCATGGGATTGTATGTTTTCACACAAATGTTTTTCTGGATCAGTCAGAGTAAATGTTCTGGGTCTCTAAATGAAGCTGTTCTACCAGCTGTGCTCTGTACACATTTTGTTTCCATGTGAAGCCATTTCCTGTAGTTGCATCTTGCAAATACCTGCTCTGAGTCAGGAGTTCTGCGGTTCCTGAGCAGACACTTTATTATCCCATCTAGTGATAAATGCCATTTTTTTCCTGACCATCAGCTTTCAATAACTTCACATCAAGAGCAAAATAGTTACATTGGCTTAATAAGTAGGTGTTCACTTCAGAAAAAGGATGAACCCAAGGATATGGTTTAGTGGTGGGCTTAGCAGAGTTAGGTCAGTCACAGAATCACCCTAATGGGGTTGGAAAACACCTCTGCGATCATGAAGTTCAACCAGTAACTCTACCAAGTTCACCACTAAACCGTGGCGCTAAGCACCAGATTTAAACGATCCTTAAACACATCCAGGAGTGGTGACTCAACCCCCTCCCTGAGCAGCCTGTTCCACGGCCTGACTAGTCCCCTCCAACCTGCCCCACGGCTGTACTCAGTAATCCCAAAGGTTTTCTCCACTCTTACCAGCTGTGTGACTCTGTGATTCCACCAGATGTTTTAGAGCTTCTCGAGTTAAAAGACTACGGAGACTTGAGGTGGAAAAGGCATCGGGGAGGACATGACGGGCAGAATGGCAGGAGGACACCAGTGGCCATTAAGTTTCCCTCCCCGCCCGCCCCGCTCTCCCTTTTCTTCTCCATCACGCACATCCGACCCCCTCCCCGCAGGAAGGCCCTTCCCAGGCCGCTCTGCAGCTGCGGTGCGAGGCCCGGAGCCACCCCCGAGCCCCACCAGAGGGCGCGGCTCCAGCGCGGGCTTAGGGCCGGGCCGAGGCCGGCGACCGCTGCCCGGGGCTCTGCGGCCGCGCGCTCGGTGGGAAGGCCCGTTGGGGCTCGGGGGCCTCCGCGGCTCTGGGGAGCTACCGCAGTCCCGCGTAAAAGCAAGCGGACAGGAGGCGCAGCGCCCTGGTGCTAGAGGCACCGACTGCCGAGCGCACTCGCAGTACGTGCAGAGAGCCGAACCGCCGGTGGGCGCCGCTTGCAGGGCCCGGGGAACAGCCAGTTCCGTGCAAAACCAGACAGCTCCCAAAAATGCCCGGTGGATGGGCCGAGCGAGCGGAGAAAGACCGCAAGTGGCCGTGCGGAGCATCCTGCGCTCGACCGTGCGTGTGGGTTCGTGGCAAAGGATGCCTGACCCTGTCCTCGCAGCTTCGGAGCGGCTGCGACCAGCCCTGCTGGCTCTGCTTGGCCAACTGTCCCGGTAATCCTTGTTTTCGGAGCCGGGATCTCGCTCCCGTCCCGGGGGTCCTCCCAGAAAGGAAGTGGAGAATGTTCTTTGCTAAAGCACGAAGTGGGAAAATGTTCATGGCTATTTCTGGCTGCACTTATGCTGTGGAAATCCCAGACACAAACTATTTCTAGTTAGTTATTCGCTGGGTTAACAGGGTGAAGTCAGAAGTCTTGCTGAAGAGGTTGCGCATGACTTTTACCCATCAGTCACATTAAATGGGGCTTTTGAGTGCGGGCTGGGGCCAGCTGAGATTGTTGAGAACCAGGAAGAATCAAAGACAAGGTAGCGACAGTGATTTGGCAAAACGTACCCACGGTTTTGTGAAAACAGGAAGGGGCTCCTGCCTGGGGCATGGGGGTGGCCTGGGCTGCCCCTAAGCACCTGCTGACTTTGTCCTGTGCAGCAGTGGTCAGGACCAGCATGTTTGGTCGTCTTTAACTGTGGCTGTTGACAGCAAGTCAGCACCATCCCCTCTCAGAAGCTTAGCCGTCGGCTGCCAGAGGAAACCCACGCTAGCTGGCATCATGTTAGAGCCACTATCTTGACCTGTTTTGGTGTGTCTGATCTCTGCAATCCTTTGAAATGTGTGCATGAGCCCTTTCTTCAGTGAGCTCCTCTGGCCATCAGGAGGAGGCAGACATCACCAGGCACATTATTTCACACGTTCCTGGCTGTGCTTTGGGTCAAGATTCCTTCTGAAGATCCAGCAGCTGGGATTGCTTGTGTGTGGGCTGCAGTGGGTTGGGAGGTTTGGATACATGGGACTGGCCAGGTTCCTCCTTCCTCACAGCACCTTGGTGACTGAATGCATTTAATAAAGAAATACTCTTTAAAGCTTTTCATGCTTTTGTCAAAACTATCTGAAAGAAGCCTCAACTTACTATACTAATTGAAGACATCTGCAGGAAAATCTTCATCAATTTAACGACAGTTGAACACAATCAACAGATACAAACTGACATCTAAACATAAATGTCCTGTATATCCCAGGAAAGACATTGAAATGCAGCTCATTAGTACAGTATCACACAAAATGACACTGTTAACATGATAGAGCATGTAAGGGGCAGCTCTCCCTGCTGTAACCTGCACAACTTCAAACAGGAAATCACAGTGATACATGTGTTCTCCCTGCTGCACTTCACTGATGAAGTTGGTGAGCAAAATCATGTCTCTAAAAATCTCCAGACCCAAGCCTCATAAACTATTGTTATTAATAGTTATTTCAAAACCCTCACCTGCCTTCTAAAACTTTCTGCTCTGCCAGCATTTCAGCTAGTGTCACTGACAGGTAGCTCACTTCAAGTACTGAAAAAAGTAACTTTTAGTACCTTGAGAAAACCTCACCTTTTTTTGTTTGAATAGTGGATTTAAATGCCTCGTTTGAAATGTCAGTAGTCTATTGGTTTTGCTCTAAACCAAGCTTCCTCATCCTGCGTAATGCTGGAGTTTATGTAACTGGCTTTAAAGCTTGTATCATCTGGAGAGTAGAGGTCAATGGGAAAGACGCTAGTTGGAGGCCTGTATCTAGTAGAATCTCCCAAGGGTTGGTACTGGGACCAGTAGTATTCAATCTAGTCATTAATGACTTGGATGAGGGATTGGAGAGCGCTGTCAGCAAGTTTGCTGATGACACAAAGCTGGGTGGTGTTGCCAGCAGCCCAGCAGACTCTGTTGCCATTCAGAGAGACCTGAACAGGCTAGAGATCTGGGCAGAGAGAAATGTAATGAACCATAACAAGGACAAGCATAGAGTCTTGTGTCTGGGCAAGAAGAACCCCAGGTACCAGTATAGGTTGGGGACGGACCTGTTGGAGAGCAGTGTAGGAGGTCCAGGTCATCCAGCAGGATGACCATGAGCCAGCAATGTGCCCTTGTGGCCAAGAAGGCAAATGGCATCCTAGGGTGGATCAGAAACGGGGTGGTTAGTAGATCAAGAAAGGTTCTCCTCCCCCTCTACTCACAGAATCACAGAATCACTCTGGTTGAAAAAGACCTCTGGGATCATTGAGTCCCAAACTTGGTGCCCTACTGAGACCACATCTGGGATATTGTGGCCATTTCAAGGACACAGAACTGCTGGAGAGAGCCCAGTGCAGAGCCACAAAGATGATGGAGTGGGGCATCTCCCTGATGAGGAAAGACTGAGGAATCTGTGTCTCTTTAGCTTGGAAGAAAGGAGACTGAGGGGTGAACTCATTAATGTTTTTAAATAAGTAAAGGGCAGATGTCTGGAGCATGGAGTCAGTCTCAGTGTCATCCAATGACAGGACAAGGGGCAATGGGTGTAAACTGGAGCATAGGAGGTTCCACATCAGTAGAAGGAACTTCATGGTGAGGGTGCCCAAGCACTGGAGCAGGCTGCACAGGGAGGCTCTGGAGTCTCCTTCTTTGGAGACATTTAAAACCTGCCTGGACATGTTCCTGTGTGACTTGGTCTAGGTGATCCTGCTGTGGCAGGGGATTGGAC
>JAOXOE010027152.1:0-19236 GCA_028565055.1 Phoeniculus purpureus
CCCTTGTCCTATCATTAGATGACTTTGAGAAGAGCCTGGCTCCATCCTCCTGACACCCACTCCTCACATATTTATAGACATTTCTGTGGTCACCCCTCAGTCTCCTCCAAGCTAAAGAGACTTGATTGATCTTGATCTAAGTAATCTGATACAAAAAATAATTTGATCAAAATTGATCAGAAATGATAGATAGGATGAAGTATTAATAAGGAATGAGGGAAGGCAGTCCAAAACAGCCCTTATATTTTCAATCATTGTGGAAAAAGCTCTTTTAAAGTTGACTTTGTCATTGAGAGATAGACAACAACCCTAATCTTTCAAGTTTATTTTATATGCTGTGAATACTTTTCCTTGGATGACAGTCGCAAGGAGGATATGGGTCAAAAATTCCAAGCAGAAAATAGATTTGTAAAGAATTCTGAAATTGTTCTTGAAAATTCTCTTTAAATGGTCAGGAAAACAAACCAAGTGAAACCAAACCAGTGTAAAACAAAACACAAAGGCAGAAGGACTTTTCTGTTTGGCAAATATATCTATGGAATCAGACTGGGTGTTCAAGCTAGAAACAAATACTGATTGCTTCAGCTGTCATTCCGGTTTTTTAATATAACTTTGTAAATGTGCCAAGAACCAGCCTAGCCACCTCCAAAAACAACAGAAACAGCGTGGAAATAAAATTAGAGGGGTGAAAATAGGAAGACGAAACAATGAAATCTAATCAGATCTTCTTGCACTGGCGCTAGATTAAGTCTGCACTTTGGTTTTGTGATGGTGCCAGATTCTGGAAAGGACCACTTAGCCATGATTTCCTGCTCGATTGGATGTTGCCTTGTTTCTAGGGAATACCAAGCAATTACACCCTTGTAAGAAACTCTCCTAGCAAGCATGTTCTTTTTGGAAAATTTGTGCTCTGCTGTTGTTCTACTGCTATGCCAGAGCTGTAACAGTGAATTTTAAAAAGAAGGAAACAAATAAGGGGCATAAACATCTGAATCAGCTTCTGTAACAGCTGAAAGAAACAAAAGTACCTTTAAAATGGTCTGAGGGCTCTGAAGACTTGAAATCACTACTTCATGCCTCTTCATGATCCTGTGTCTGTTGAAAAGACACTAAACTCTTTCATTTTTTTTTCTTTATTGGTTGGACACAGTCCTAATTCTTCCATCTTGATTATATTTACATTCTGTTCATTACTACATTTTGGCCACAATAACCCCCTGCAGCTACAGACTGGGGGATGAGGGGCTGGAGAGCAGCCTGGCAGAGAGGGACCTGGCAGTACTGGGTCACAATCAGCTGAACAGGAGCCTGCAGGGTGCCCAGGTGGTATGAAAGCTGAACCAGGGGAGGGTTAGGTTGGATGTTAGGAAGCCCTTCCTCATAGTAAGGATGATGAGACACTGGAATGGACTGCCTAGGGCAGTGGTGGAGTCCCCATCCCTGGAGGTGTTTAAGGGCAGACTAGATATGACCCTTAGTGCCTGGGTCTGGCTGATGTGGTGATGTTGGGTCCTGGGCTGGGCTAGCTGAGCTCAAAGGACTTTTCCAGCCTCAACGACTCCATGATTCTGTGATTACATTTACCCAGTGTGTAGAGGTGTGCTGGTTTGGCTGGAGGTGTGTAAAAGCCTCAACCATCTGAGCTTTAACCTATTAATTTATTACCTACCTTGTTCTTTTTGACACTTCTGGCTTTTATAGCTGAATGACAGAGGAGAATATTGCTGCAGTACAAAACCATCACTTTCAACTCTATTTAAAGCTCATAGTAAAATTTTATGTGAGGAAACAGCATGGTAATCATGGAAATGCAGACACGTTGTATGAGGGTTCTGTCTTTTGGCCATATTTTTTATTTACTGATAAACTGCAGCCCAATTTCAGTAAGACAGAACACCTGCAGCCCTTCATTTACCTTCTGACCTGATGGCTGGGTCACACACCTGAGCTTTGAATAAATATTTGAATCATGGTGGGCTGAGCTATGACTAAACCGACTCAATCTGCCTGTTTGGTAGCGTATCATAAAAAAGCTACCTTCTCTACCCTTTGTGATTTTAAATGAAAAACATCTGTACTGCTGTCCTTAGTTTGCTTTTAGCATCTCAGTGAGGTCTGTATATGCAGAGTGACTTTAAAGCATTACTGGTGAACTGTGTCCCTCAGGACATTAAGATCTTCTCAGCCTATTTTCTAATGACTGGAGGTGTTGTTTGGAAAGTGAATACCCTGTCTCCTCAGATCAGGATTACTGTATCTATTGATACAAAAGCTCTGGAAGAAAATTTCGGATCAAAAAGTGAAAAAAAAAACTATTTAATTTCGGTAGCCTCTGTCACCTGAAATTCTGCACTTTGGATACTGATTTTTAACTTCTGAAGTTGCATAACTTGAAAAATAATCATATTCACTCCAGTTATCATTCATTTCTTTAAAGATGTCCTGTAATTAGGTAATTACCACTCTAAAATTTTCCATGGCTATTTTTAAAGTTATTTATTTTTATCATAGGCAGTAAAGTTCGTTAGCATAATATGAGCACTTCCCCAGCTTTGATTAATTCATCATGGTGACATGTATATGCGGTGGTGTCTTTGCTTGGCATCACATGAGGGTGAAGCCAAATTTACAGTGCTTACTTATTGTGGCAAATACCAACCAAGTGGAAAAAAATGTTAGGGGTGATAGAATCAATAATTTTGAATGATTGGAAATTGAAATCTGACAAGTATCTAAATTTATCAACGCTAACAGTCTCTGTAATTAAACTGTATCTTGGGTAATTGTTTGGTTTGGTTTTTAAACACTTCTGTAAGCCTTATGCTTTTCAGGAGTCAGCTAGTATAATCTTTAAACACACACAGATTAAAGTTTTCTCATATTTGAGACATTTTTGCATGTAATACTATAAAAGGTATACTTGAAGGTGTAAAAATGGCACAGTGCAAATCATGCTAGTTCCTATGCATCCTACATATTACATTGTGGTTTTGATCTTGCGTAAGGACAAGTAATTTTGAAAACTGTTATGTAAACTACTGCTCTGCAACTTACAATTTTTCTTATCATATTATGCATCTGTGTTTCTAGTATGGAACAGTTTTCCATAAAAATATCATTGAAACCCTCAAAAAATGGCAAGTGTGTTGAGCAGTGGGCCCTTGTGGCCAACAAATCCAATGGCATCCTGGAGTGGATTGGAAGGGGGTTGGTTAGTAGACGGAGAGAGGTTCTCCTTTGCCTCTACTCTGCCCTGCTGAGACCACGTCTGGAGTATTGTGTTCAGTTCTGGTCCCCTCAGTTGCAGAAGGACACAGAACTGCTTGAGAGAGTCCAGTGCAGAGCTGCCAGTATGATGAAGGGAGTGGAGCAACTCCCTGACGAGGAAAGGCTGAGGGAGCTGGCTGTCTTGAGCTTGTTGATAAATATGGAATATTGGATTTCAGAGGTGCTATTAGCTCACAGGGGCAAAATGCCTGGAATAAAACAGGTTTTAGAACACTTATTCCTTGATACTTGATAGACTATGAGTCAGCTTCAGTTTGGATTGATGGATTTACACTCAAGTTTTCATTTTTTTAGCCCCTAAAGCTTCCCTTTTTTACATCAGACAGGAATAACTAATGCACAGGCACCACAGGCATTTAGTATCTATGGCTCTACCACTGCTCTACTGCTGCACTTCTAGCATGAATCTTCCATTATTGAAGAGATAGTGGCAATGCAGTTCAGCTTATGAGGGACGTGGTAAAAGAAATAGAAAAAAGAATTATGAGTTGAAGATGTTTATTCTGGTTGTGTGTTCCAAAAGGATATTGTTGTTTAAGAGCAACAGTCCTTAAGGAGAGTCCAGGAAAGCTGGACGTACATCAAGAAGGAAGTCTTAAAGGTTCAGAACAAGGCCATTCCTGTGTCCAGAAAGACAAGCTATTGGGGAAGAAGACTGGCCTGGCAGAACAGAGAGCTATGGCTGAAACTCAAGGACAAAAGGAGAGTGGCCCTTTTCTCCCTATTTTGAAAGGACCAGGCAGCTGATGTGAACTACAAAGGGAGACTAAAGCTAAGTAGTGAGAAAATTAGAAAGACGAAAGAGCAAACAGAACATAGTATGGCCATTGTCACAAAGAAAATGAGGGATGTTTCTGTAATGCTTCTATGAGAGACCAACCTTTCTTACTGACACTTTTCCCCCCAGAAACCTCAGAAGTGAAAATTCAATCTTAATTTCAGTTTGCACATTACAAGAGCATTGATGGGAGAGTCATAACATATTTATTTGCTGCAGCAACATGAGCTCAGCATGAACGTATGTTAATGGCTGCTTTAGTTAACATTCAAACCCAGTAAAAATAGTAAAACAAAAGCCATAAAATTGCAAACCACCAAATGTTTAGAATGTCTGCATTCTGATAAACTAATGTTAACTTTGCTGTTTAGCAGTATTCTTCCTGATAAACAGTAGCGACTGCTAAAGGGACGTCTCATCGTTTTATACTGCTAAAATATAAACCGCGTCTTAGTTTTGTTCCTCATGTTATGTTTTTTGCACTTTCTCAAGCTTTTGTCTTTTACAGTATCTAATTCTACACAGCTACCTCTCACAGTATATTGCTGAGCTGGACAAAGGTATTTTCATCACCATATCTACACCTAGTGTCCTGAAGTGCTAGGAGATTGAAAGGGATCTTGTGAGGTAATTGCTCTGACCTATTTACTGGCACTGCTGTACGCCCGCAGCAGTGTTGTCAGGAGTCTGAATTAAGGAAATAGTAGAGGACTCATTACATTAAGAAGACTCAAAGACATGGAAAAATAGTTTGCATTAATTGAGATCTGGGAATTACTATTAATATGAGAAGTAGTGAAGCCTATGCGTTCATGTAGAAACAGGCATTTACGATTTCAGTATTGCTTGTCAAGTTTCTGCTGTCTCATTAGGTACATTAACCTTCTACTTCAATGACCATCTTCTCTTCTCCTGTCCAGTAACAGTGCCATTGGGCAGGTACTCTCCAAATGCATGTATTTTTTAATACTATCACATTTTATAGTTGTTTGGATATGATACATGAGCTTGCTTTTGACTAGAGCTGACTTGCTAGCGCTTAATGTTGTCGGGTAATGCCCCCCCATAGCTTAGTGCCATGTAACAACCAGTAAATGATTGTCCCTACCTTAAGAGCATATAATCCAGAAAGAAACAACCAAAATCAAAATATCCCCTGTTTTGTAGGATGCAGTGTGATGTCAGCTGTTTCGTTCCATAGCAGTGCATACCTTCAGTTACATTTCAATGGACAGTTAAGGAAAGGGCAAAGCTTTATAGAGAACTTAGCAATGAGCAGAGCTTACTGTGAGTGAAAATCAATACAAATACAGTATGAAAAAAGGTAGTCATTGATACATCGGCAAAGGTCAGCTGTACACTGGCAAATCAGACGAGCAACAGGATTAGTAGTTTCTCTAACATTTTTCTATAACAGGAGTGATGAAATTGTTCTCTGAGGACTGCAAGTAATGCAACGTAATTTCCCGTAACTCTGTGCTCTGCTTCAATGATGGAGCAAATTCAGCTCCCCTGGCATGCTCTGTGTCTCTGTTTTCTGTTTCAAAATTTTCCCACACTGCTCTATATTTTTTCCCTCTAACTTTGCGCAGTCTGTTCTCAGGATACCTCAGATGATCCTTAAGGTCCCTTCCAACCCTGGCCATTCTATTATTCTGAGATTCAATTTAAAACAAACAAACAAAACCTGAAAAAGCTGCAGTTAAAACTATCTCTTCACAGCTCACACATGCCTTACACAGTTTACTGTTTTATTGTTTTCATCAACTACAGTATGTCTGTAATATTTTAAGTTAACTTCCTTGCCAGGTATTTGAGTAGAAAAAGGCAACAGTAAATGTTTTATACTGTAAAAGAGCAGAGGCCATAAAGGCATTGGCTATAAAACATGACATTAAGCAACTTTTACATTCCAGTGTGCTCAGCAAAAGTCAGTCTGCAGCAAATGTTTCTAGAGTTATTATCTTACAGCGTGAAAAATTTGGCTTGTTCAGTTTAATACTTGTCTTAATGACAACTGGATGGAAACTTCCGGATTCATTAGTTGTTAAGAGATCAAAAAGAGTGTTTCAAATGAAAGCAGTACACAGAGTTCTAAAATTAACTATAGATAAAGGGGCATTTTCTAAACAACTTTTCATTAAACAAGAGGCAAATGGTCTTTATCACTCTGCCCGTTTGGATGGAAGATAGTTTTTATCCACTGAATTAAACACTCACACTAAAGAAATATATGCTGGATGTAGCTGAGTTGCTCAAGGCCCTCAAAGAAATGAAAGGTAAGCAGCTGAGGTCACAGCTTTTTTTCCTCACTTATCATTTTATAGATTATTCCATAACACTATAGAGATGATTACTGTTGTTATTTATGCTCTTAAACTCTTTTATTCTGAAGAATCTTGTATTGCTTGAATCAGATACAAGTACCAGCTACTGATATATACAGTTTCAAATAGAATGTAACAAAATGTAACAAAAAGTATTCAATAAAAGGTAACTTATGGAGCAAAATGTTACCTTCGGTCTGTTTCTCACATCACTTGTTACAGTCTCACCTATCTTTTTACAAAATAATTGTAACAATTGAGCTGGACATGTCCAGGCAGGTTTTAAATGTCTCCAGAGGGGGAGACTCCACAACCCCCCTGGGCAGCCCCTTACAGTGCTCTGTCACCCTCACTGGGGAGAAGTTACTTCTCGTATTTATGAGAAACCTCCTATGTTCCAGCTTACACTCATTGCCCCTTGTCCTATCATTGGATGACACTGAGCGGAGCCTGGCTCCATTCTCCTAACACCTGCCCTTTCCTTATTTACCAACATTAATGAGGTCACCCCTCAGTCCCCTTTTTTCCAAGCTCAAGAGACCCAGCTCCCTCAGTGTTTCCTCATCATTTCACTCCCTTTGTTGTCTTTGTAGCTCTGCACTGGACTCTCTCAAGCAGTTCTGTGTCCTTCTGGAACTGAGTGGCCAGAACTGAACACAATATTCCAGATGTTGTCTCAGCAGGGCAGAGCAGAGGGAGAGGATCACATCTCTTGATCTACTAACTGTTCCACTTCTAATCCACCCCAGGATGCCAGTGGCCTTGTTGGCCACAGGGGTATGTACAGTGAACCCAATACAAAATCTGTGTAGTTTGTTATCTGCACTAAATTAAATATTTGTGTAACACCACAACACACTTACATAGGACTTAGGGATTTCTGTATTCAAGGCTATTTTTGTTTCTGAGTACCACAACATTAATTTACTATTATTTTGGTCACTTTTATAACATTGTTCTTTGTTGCTTTTTACCTTAAGGCATTACTGCATAAATTTATGTAGCTTTCCTCTACAAATCCTGATTTGCCTTCTGTTTTTCATAGCGATGTTTATGCTTCATTGGATTATCATTTCTCACATCAATACTTTTATATGAAAACATTATTTTTATGATCAATTGCAGCTTTAAGATGTATATTAAATAAATATATATCTGCATTCCATTGAAAATAAATAATTCAAAACTGAAAAAACCAGTAGATTAAACAAGTTTTGAGATAACAGGAAACAATTGAAAAGGAAAGCTATATATAGGAAAATTCAGTTTTACCTGAATTATTGCCTTCACTAAGATAACTTTTACTGCACTTAACATCCCATTAATTCCACTTTGCTCAAATTATCACAAAATATAGGTTTGTAACTACCATCCTATTCTGAAGTCATAAAGATGTGAATAAACTACTCAATTGGGATGTCACCACGTTGTAACTGAAAAATAAAGCGGGTTATTAATTTGGCAGTGTGATTTTTGTCTTCAGATCATTAACTTTTTCTCTTTAATGAAATTTTTTAATCTGGAGACTTTGGAGGAAAGCGCGTGGTTTCTATTTAAAGACAATATGTTACGGCAAAATACTCTTCATACTCTCTTAACCTGAGTGCCAAACAATGTATTGTGAAATATTTTTTAAGAGAGTGTTGGGATATTGTAAAGCCTCTCAGAGACCCTGTGAAATGTTTGTACAAGACTTTGTGGTTACGTGATTCCAGTGAATGTTTCCCATGGGTCTCTGATCATAGCAGGATCCCATGATGAGATGTATAAGGAGGTTTGTGTCTTTTCACATAATCACAGAAGCATTTAGATTGGAAAAGACCTATAAGATCACCAAGTTCAACCTTTAACCCTACCATTATCTTTATCACCCCTAAAACAGATCTCTAAGTACCTCATATACACAACTTTTAAACACATCAAGGGATGGTGACTCAATCACCTGTTCCAGTGCTTTACAACCCTCTCAGAGAAAAAATGTTTCCTAATGTCCAGCCTAACGCTCCCTTGATGCAGCTTTAGGCTGTTCCCTCTAGCCCTATCATCTTTCACTTGTGAGGTGAGCACCTGCCTCTCTACAGTGCCCTTTCAGATCTTTCAGATAGTTGCAGAGAGTAATAATGTCTCCCCTATCCTATAGCAAGAAAAGCAAGCTGAATTTCTTCTAGGAGGTGCATATCTATCTCTATTCCTTGTTTAGACAAGACTGAAATTTAGGTGACCTACTGTAGAAAATATGCATCCCATTCTTAATTTTTAAGCAACATGGGTGCTTAAAATGACTACATGTGGGCAGCTGAAAGGATCCTTTAAGGTTCAGTGAGATGTACCTAGGGAACGACGTAGAAGCCCAAATATTCCGTTCTGTCTTTTCACAGTTATGCCATTAAACAGCAAAGACCTAAGCTTTGTGCAGACATATTTTCATAGTTTTCAATGACTTTACAAGGACTTGTTTGCAGGATCTGAGAGCAGTTTGTGGCTTCCTGTTTTCTTCTTTTTCTTTACTTCTATAAGCACTGGGGAACATTGAATCTACAGCTGTTCTCCCAGTCTAGTAATTTTTTTAAAGGGAAAGTCTTGTTCCTCTGCACTGCTGACTGTATTTCCCTTCTGTTGCTAAAATAGTCTGGCTTTTTATTGTAGACATAGACATCTATTTTTATATAAATGAAAGCTCAGTGCTTCTAGCAAGCTTTTGTGAAGTCTGCATAGCTCCAATAATTATCCAGACCCTTTGCAGTGTTATGTGAGCAGGGACCTGAGTCGCATCTCACCTGCCATCCCTGCCTGAAAGACTGTGGTGCCAGTGGCAGGTGTGGGATGGCCCCGTCTGGGGGTGTGGGGGTGTATTTCTCTCCTGACGCTCTCCTCTGTCTCTTTCTGGGAGTCCCATGGGAGAAGGCATTTGATGCTGGTGACACAAAGATGCTGTTTCTCCATCAGTATGGTGACAGACATCTATCTGTGAAGTGGGCTTTGACAAGACCCATCTTGTTTCAACCAGCTGGGGCCCTCATAGTGAACTTCCCTGCCCCTGCCAGAGACATAATGCCCGGGGCTGTACAAGGGATGGGAAAACCTCAGACCTACTGGGTTGAAATTTCCACTCTGCACTTTTTATTTCATGAAGTAAACAGGTACTAGAGAAGCAGAGGAAATCGCTATACAGGAAGGAAGCTTCAGGAATGTGCATGAGTGGTAAATCATGGATAGGTTTCAGCATACTTGGCTTCTCCACTGAAGCACACAAGCATGTATGATGAAAATAGACATCCAACCTGAACAGTGATAATCAAGTACCAAATTTAAGAAGCAGGTTTTCATACAGTTTTGCCTACAATTCGGTTAAAACCCTCTTGAAACAGAAAAATCACTGCTGGAGATAACAAAACAAGAGAAAGGAACCCA
The DNA here is from genome assembly GCA_028565055.1 of Phoeniculus purpureus. Taxonomy (NCBI): domain Eukaryota; kingdom Metazoa; phylum Chordata; class Aves; order Bucerotiformes; family Phoeniculidae; genus Phoeniculus; species Phoeniculus purpureus. The sequence goes on from JAOXOE010027152.1 coordinate 9,805, forward strand.
CAATCATTAGGAGATAACCCCTTCTTGTGCACTAAGAGTTAAATGGCATTGGAGGTTATCCCAGAAGTTTTCACTTGATACCTGACTGACTCTGAGATGGGGGGCATTCACAGTAGATATGCATTTTCACTTTCTTTCTTCAGCTTTATGTCCTTTTAGTGATTTTCTTGATCTAATGAAAAATGTATGGCCTGACAGTAGTGAGTTGATGGGAACTGATAAAAGAGAAGAAACTTTTATATAAGGACTAACTCATCAGACTACTGGGCCTTTTGCTGCTATAGATTTCAGTTGAATATGAAAAGGAAGAAAGTATTCAGATTGAGGTGATCTGAAGCAGCTATTATATTAGAACATAGTAAAATCCCTCATATTTCCCTCCTTTCCCATAAAGAACTCATACAGAGTCATACATGTAAAATAGGGTCATACCTTCACACTTTCTTCTCCTACCCACAAAATCACATGCAATGATTATAGGAGTTCATCTCTGAGCAACTCATTGAGCTTGTGGGACACAGATTCGGGTCATCTTTAAAATATCCATTTAGAGTAAATGACATGACCTCATTCATTAACCAGCTATACTACCTAGGCCAGTGGCATCCTAGGGTGGATTAGAAGGGAGGTGGTTAGTAGATTGAGAGAGGTTCTCCTCTCCATCTAATCTGCCCTAGTGAGACCTCATCTGCAGTATTATGTCCAGTTCTGTGCCCCTCACTTCCAGAAGGACGCTCTGTCTGCTGGAGATAGTCCAGCGCAGAGCCACAAAGATGATGAAGGAAGTGGACCTTCATCCTGATAAGGAAAGGCTGAGGGAGATGAGTCTGTTGAACTTGGAAAAAAGGAGACTGAGAGGTGACCCCCTAAAAGTTGATAAATATGGAAAAAGGCAGGTGTCAGGAGGATGGAACCAGGCTCTGCTCAGTGGCATCCAATGATAGGACAAGGCACAATGGGTGTAAGCTGGAACATAGAAAGTTTCACATAAGTATGAGAAGTAACTTCATGATGAGGATGACAGAGCATTGGAATGAGCTACCCAGTGGGGTTGTGGAGTCTCCTTCTCTGGAGACATTTAAGACCCTCCTGGCCATGTTCCTGTGCAACTGGATCTAGGTGATCCTGCTGTGGTGAGGGAATTGGACTGGATGATCTTCTGAGTTCCCTTCCAATCCCTAATGTTCAGTGATTCTGTGTTTCTCTGAATTGAAGGGTGGTATTCTGCCTTATACAAAGCCATGATGGTCAGCTGCAGTACCTCAGACACATATTTTTCTCCTCTACCACAAAATATCATAGAATCGTAGAACATTTTAGGTCATAAAATTTAGCCCGTTGCAGTGAGCAAGGACTCCTAAAGTCAGACCATGCTCCTCAAAATCTCAAGCAACCTCACCTTGCACATTTCCAGAGATGGAGCATCCAACATCTGTGTTGGCAACCTGTTCCAGTGTTTCACCACCAGCATCTTAAAAATTCTTGCCTTGTGTATTCTGGAGGTAATGTTGCTACAAGTGGAGACTCTAGGTAGTTTTAAGGGCACATGGTAAATGACAGATATGTTGTAGAGTTTCTGGAAGATGTCATCATTTCAATGACAAAAGAAGTGTCATGAATGACTTGGACAAAAAGTTTGACAAGAAAGTAACTGTGGAAAACATTAGCATACCTCAAAAGGTGCCTTTATTTGCATCAAATCTATTTTGATTTGGTAAACTAGAGTTTTGTAAGCCCCAGCATGGTGGAGGAAGTGCAATGTGTTAGTTGATTGTGTTGAACACACTTAAGATGGGTAGCAGAAACCAGTGTGATGTAACCCTAAGGAGTTTATAAGCAGTGACTAATAGTGTTAGAGAAAAATAATCAATGGAACAAACACAGCAAATAATTTCTTGCTCTAACATCACCAAAGAATAGCTCCAGCACTTGAGAAATAGCACTAAAACTGGGACAAGGTATCTGGGATAGGGCTTTTACGTGAGTGCATAGCACGGATTCTAGACTTGAAGAGGGGAGATTGAAGTTGGACATGAGGAACAAATCCTTTTCTATGAGCGTAGTGAGATTCTGGAACAGGTTGCCCAGGGCAGTTGTGGCTGTCCCATCTCTGGCAGTGTTGATGGCCAACTTGAATGGCGCGCTGAGTAACCTCATCTAGTGAAGGTGTCCCTGCCTGTGCAGGGGGGTTGAAACTAGGTGATCTTTAAGGTCCCTTCCATCCCTGGCCATTCTATGATTCTATGACTTCCTTGAGTGTGTGAGATCTGATTAAACCTTGTTTCACCACAGATTTGCTTATTTGCAGCAGACAGGATGCTGATCTGCTGTATCACTTATTATGGTAAACTGCAGTAGCCTCTTACTTGCTGACTACAAACGAACTCTCAGATATTTTCTTCTTGGTTCAGTGTCAGAGCAGTGTGACAAGACTTCGTGTGTCTGTATCTTGTGTAGGGTTTTTCTCTAATGTGTGGTGGGGGGAGTGAGTTAAAATGTCTTGTGACCTTTCTCTTCCAAATTGGGTCAGTTGTTTCACTGTCTGCAGATTTGTCAGTGAGTTTGTTAAACCCTCCCTTTGTGTCTGATAGTTTAACTAAAAGTTCTTGGTTAAAATATAGTCAGGTTGTCTGACCTATGACATTAGTGGTGACCCAGATAGGAGACGTGGGGCTCCAGATAAGGACTCACAACAATACTACATCACTAGTACATCACCACACTTGCCTAAACAAGCTCCTTGTCCCACAGCTTTTAAGGTTGAAAAAGTTGAAACGTTGAAAGTACTCCTCAGTTGGCCAACAGTGGTCTTCATTTGTGTGCAGTCGTGTTGTTTCTGCACAGAAGGTGGGCTCAGCTGCTAGTGCCTGGAAATGCTTGAAGTGGTTGGAAGACACTGTAAGAAGCAGGTGAAAAGGCAAAAGCAAATGGAAGTCACTGCCAGGAAGTCTCAGTAATCATTGGTTTGAAGGAAATCAATACATTGGGCTTTGATGACTTTCATTGTCCTCCTGCATGCAGGAGTAAGTTTTAGATTAAAAACATAGACAAGGAAATGCAGTAAAGGAAAATAACTTTTTTTTTTCAAAATATATCTAAAAATCTAGAGGTAGATGTATGCTGAAGCCAGAAATCATTGTAAACCTTATGTTTTCTTTATTAACTTTTTGAAATTTAGTGCAAGATAATTAAAATTATAATTTGTTCTATACATATGAAATTTCAGATAATTAAAGAAATGCTCTAAGATTCTTCAAAGCTTGAGCAGTTTCGATTAGTTTGAATAATAATTTTGTGCTGACACAATTCTTTCTTTTATACTGGTCTTTCTAATCAAAGAGAACTTTTCATGTTAAGAAAGTCCTTAGCTAGATAATTTTGAAGGAAGATGCTCTGTTAAACTACCTCACTGTGCAGCATGGTCTTTGTGCAAAAGAGAGCAAACAAATGTCTCATCTATCAGGAAGCTAGCTGCTTTCATTTTATAAAAAATAAAAGGCGTTATCACTGCAAAGGTGCAGAAAAATTACACCCTCAGGGCAGAGGGGAGCAAGGCAAGTGGATGGTGAATTGTTCGCTATCAACTCAGCTCGCTCCCTGAAATGCCTGTACACCAGTACATGCAGCATGGGGAATAAAGAGGAGGAGTTAGAACTCTGTGTCCAGTGAGGTGATTATGATCTAGTGGCAATTACAGACATGTGGTGGGATGGCTCGCATGACTGGAATGTGGTCATGGATGGCTATGTCCTTGTCAGGAGGGACAGTTCAGCAAGGCGGGGTGGTGGAGTTGCTCTTTACGTGAGAGAGCAGTTGGAATGTGCTAAGTTCTGTCCAGGGGTGGGTGAAGAGAGAGTTGAGAGTTTGTGGGTGTGGATTAAGGGGCAGACTGGGATGGGTGATGCTGTTGTGAGTGCCATTACAAGCCACCAGATCAGAATGAGGACGTTGATGAGATCTTCTACAGACAGCTGACAGCAGCATCACAGCTACAGTCCCTGATTGTCATGGGGGATTTTAACTACCCTGATGTTTGCTGGAAGACCTACTCAGCCAGCCATCAACAACCCAGGAGGTTCCTCCAGTGTATTGGTGACAATTTCCTGATGCAAATGGTAGAGGAAACCCCTAGGAGAGGAGCACTACTGGATCTTGTACTCACCAACAAGGACGGTCTGGTTGAAGCAGTGAAGGTTGAGGGCAGCCTTGGTTGCAGTGATCATGAGTTTGGGGTCTTGTATGGTAGAAACAGAATACCTCACAGAATAACAACCCTAGAATTCAGGAGGGCCAACTTTGGCCTTTTCAACCAATTGCTAGAGGAGATCCCATGGGACAGGGTAGTGGCATGTAATCATCTAGTGGAATGTATCATCTAGTGATATGACCAAGGATCAATGGGTGTAAGCTGGAACATAGGAGGTTCCGTATAAATATCAGAAGGACCTTCTTCAGGGTGAGGGTGACAGACCACTGGAACAGGATGCCTACGGGCATTGTGGAGTCTCCTTCTCTGGAGACATCTAAAACCCGCCTGGCTATGTTCCTGTGCGACTTGGTCTAGCTGATCCTGCTGTGGTGGGGGGATTGGACTGGATGACCTTCTGAGGTCCCTTCCAATCCCTAATGTTCTGTGATTCTGTGATGGAGGAGCTGGTGTTGTTTATAAATTCCTTGTTCTTTACCCTTGTTTTTAGCCTTTTTTGCAGCACAACTATCTTCAGTATTTTTCACCTAGATGTTTGCACTCTGCTCCCAAGGCTTGTGACTGACAAGGGCCAGAACATCCCCGCTCATGAATTAAGCAGTGCTCAAGGTTCTGCTCCCCAAGCCTCGTCCTTCAATTACCCCTTCTCTTTTCACTGTGACTTCTTGTAATAAGGGAGTCTCAAACTTCTAGTACCTAGCCACTGCATTTGACTGGTTGGAAATGATAATGATGTGGTCTTTCTCAAATGTATTTAATTCAAGGTAAACAAGGCCTATTCTCGAAGCCTGTCAGGCTTCCCAGTTGTAATGGCAGACCTTAAGAAAAAACTTGATCTGAAGAATCTTTGGCATAGATGATAAAGCAAATCTTCAGCTTTCTTGGATGCTTAATTAATACAAATGTTTATTAGAAAAATAAAATCTTCATAAACTAAGCAGTACCTACTGGGAAAATATGTGACTTGGGGAGAAAAAAGTGTACTCATCAAGATACAGATTTGTCACTAGTCACCTCCCCAAATACTTCTTAATTTGTATGCCATAGATACCAGAGGACCTTAGTTGGTCTAATTTCTGTTATTTATGCACCTTATCCAGTGCTGTTTTCATCCCTTGCTGGCTTCAAGCATGGGAAATGATGTTAGGCAGTTAGTCAGGCAGCAGACTGCCAGGGGAGCACAGTGAATACAGATGAGTTGTGTAGCTTGCACAGAAGAAATTGCACTTGATGCTCATGAAAGTGTAGGATTGAACAATGGTTGCTGCTGTTGAAAGAAAAAAAAAACACAACAAAGCAAAACAAGAGAAAAGAAGGAAAAAGGGTAAAGGGCTTTCTGATATTTTCCCCTATTGACAGCCCTTAACACAAACTTGTTCTTTGGAGGTCCAGGGTCTGTCTGAAATCTTCGTCATATTTTCTCTTGTTTGCTTTTATTTCCTTCTGTTTTCTTTTTCCTTCAGAAACCACCTGGTTTCTGCACCTTCTGATGTACTACAACCCTTTAATTTACATGTCTGAGAAACTTCCTTAGCTATTCATTAAGCTTTGAATGAATGACTTGATCTGACCCCTACATTTTATTTCCCAGTATTTTGTTTATATATCTTACAAAGCAGTTAATGGGCTCTGAGATGACTGACATACCTGAAGAGAAAGACCTTGAACTTACAGAAGATTGTTTTGAGAATATAGGATCTCATTTCTTAATGAAAGTAAAATTAAAAAAAACAAACCAAAAAACTTAAAATTAGGAATTGCTTGAAAGAATTTCCTAACTGCTACCATTTTATGCATAAGGATATTTTATTCCTGATTGGACTGGATCGATTGCGAGCTTGCTAACATATAGAAAACAGCACCAAATGCACCTCTTTTAAATGTGTTTGTAAATCATAGAGTCATCCAGATTGGAAAAGACCTTTAAGATCACTGAGTCCAACTGTGTGCCCTTCAGCTCCCAACCACTAACTCATCTCCAGAAACACCCTGTCTACCCACTTCTTGAACCCCTCAAGGATGATGGTGCCTCCACCCACTCCCTAGGTGGCCTGTTCCAAGGCCTCTGCACTCTTTCTGGGAAGACGTTTTTCCAAAGATTCAGTTTGAACTTCCCCTGGCACAACCTGACCCTATTTCCTCTGGTCCTATTGCTAATCATTAGGCAGAAGAAGCCAACCCCTACCTCACTCCAGCCTCCTTTCAGGTAGCTGTAGAGAACAGTGAGGTCTCCCCTCGTTGTCCTATTCTCCAGGCTGAACAACACCAGCTCCTCCATCACAGAATCACAGAATAACAGAACATTGGGGATTGGAAGGGGCCTCAGAAGATCATCTAGTCCAATCTCCCTGACACAGCAGGATCACCTAGATCAAGTCGCACAGGAACATACCCAGGCAGGTTTTAAACCTCTCCAGAGAAGGAGACTCACACACTCCTTTTGGCAGCCCCTTCCAGTGCTCTGTCACCCTCTCTGTGAAGAAGATCCTTCTCATATTGATATGGAAACTCCTATGTTCCAGCTCACACCCATTGCCCCTTGTCCTATCATTGGATGCCACTGAGCAGAGCCTGCCTAGTAATTTTCAAACTGCAACAATCTACTAACCACCCCCCTTCTAATCCACCACAAGATGCCTTTCGCCTTCTTGGCCACAAAAGCACATTGCTAGCTCATGGTCATCCTGCTGTCCACCAGGACTCCCAGTTCCCTTTCTCCTATGCTGCTCTCCAACAGATCAGTCCTCAACCTGTACAGGTACCTCAGATTGTTCTTACCCAAATGCCAGACTCTACACTGCCCTTGTTATAATTCATTCAATGTCTCCTCGCTCAACTCTCCAGCCTGTCCAGGTCCTGCTGGATGGCAACACAGCCTGCTAGGGTGTCGACCACTCCTCCCAGCTTTGTGTCATCAGCAAACTTGCTGACAGTGCATTCTAATTTCTCATCCAAGTCATTAATGAATATATTGAATATGTATTTATATCTATTCTATAAGGAATATATCTTGATGTCCATGTCACTAGCAATTGATTAATTCCCTTTCCAGCCTTCTAAGTTTTTACCTGGGTGCATAATTTCTGCTTCTCTTTCCTAAAACCTCCTGGTACTTCAATACAGAGTGATTAGCAACTTAGAAGTTCACATTTACTCTCAAGAGCAGGGGCCAGGAGGGCTTCCCTGTGTTCTGCTGGTGAAGTATTTCACAGTCTGTTTATTTCAATGAGTATGGAGTTGCACCACACTGCTACTGCTGTGCACAGTGGGATAATGAAACATTTATATGGTATGAATATGGTTTTTGGGATTTCTCAATGAAACATTTAAAGTGATGGAGGATATGAAGAGACAAATATTCCAGCATGCCTCTCTGGAATGTGACCACTCCTATCTATTATAAGGTAAGTCACTTACTTAGGCTACTAAAATAGTGACTGTATTTCTTAAGCTCTGCCAGTAGGGCTCTCTCTTGCATTATATTTGAATTCAATCAAGACATTTTAATTTTGTGCATATAGTCCCCTTTTCTAGGCAATTTTAACCCTGAAATGATAGATCACTACTCCTATTTATGGAACCTATTAGTCAAAGAATTAGAAAGCATTTGTAGTCAGAGTTCCTGTAGGAAGATGTTTCTAAGATAGTTTCTTTTTAAGGTCATTTGATTCTTGTTTAGTGAAAAAGTTGTGATTTAAACTCTGCACCACAAAGCGGCTCACTCCTACCCCCGGAGCAGGACAAATTAAAACAAAGGCTTGAGTGTGGAGACAAAGGACAGGGAGGGTTCACTTACTAATTGTGGTTACGGGTAAAAGACAGACTCACCTTGGGAATGGGTAAATTTAGAAAATAAAACCTGTCACTAATGGGACAGGGAGAGATACAGGTGGTTCTTAAAAGCACCTTTCCCCCCACCTCTGCCTTCTGTGTTAGGACAAGACTTGTGTAGAGACCATTGCTTTATATCTTACAATTTCTAATGGAAAGAAACTCAAGCCAGTATACAGTCTCACATTCTGAACAATTAGTGATCGGTTTGATACCCATAACAAAAACCACCTAGACCCTTAAGAAGATCAATTTTATGTGTAACAGTGTGCTTCACCTCCCACCAACATGACCCTTATCACCTGTACTCTATTTCCAAGCTGACAATGCAATAGTGGTGCTTTTGGGTGTGGTGATAGGATTCTGATCAATACGGATTCAGGGGAATTAGATAACAGTATAACAGCTGAGGGCTAACATGAGTAATAAGCTCAAGTGCAAGTATGGTATGTAAATATGACTGTAAGTCAACCATCTTAACCCCATAAATAGTGGGCAGCCAAAGAACCCTTTGGGCTCTCCTGCAGGGCAGCTGGCTGCACACTGGGATCTCCCCTTGGACATGGACATCTCTCAAGGACACTCCTTGAGACTGAGAGAGGCCTTACCACAGCAGGCCCTTGGTAAGTGACTAATGTACTGCAAAACTTGGAAGCATGATTAAGGTACTATTGGAGATCAACTATGCATGTATAATCTTTTAAGTGGGAGGGTATCCTGACAGCTTTGTCAGACCTTGCCCTCATGGAGTACTCAATCCAGTGGCCCTCACCTCTCGATGTTGTGAAAAACTCACATTTACTGTTAAAACTTTGTTAAATCACTTGTTTATGTAGCCAAATACAGTCACTTCACTCTTGTGAGTGAAGCAAACAATTATCTCTGTGACACTGTGTGTGAAGGAAATTTATATATGATCTGTTACAGCAGTGTGATGCTTACAATTTGATGGTCTCAGCTGCTACCTGCCTCTGGGTGTTAAGAGCTGTCTGATGTGTTATGAGGCTGCTCTCCATAATATTTAAGGGGCATCTCAGAAGACCGAAAGAAGGCTAATGCCACCCACACCTACAAGAAGGGTTTAAAGGAGGATGCCATGACACAGTGGCTATTACTGAAACTTGGTGGGATGATTCCCACGACTGGAATATAGGGATAGATGGGTACAAGCTCTTTAGGAAGGATAGGCAGGGAAGGAGAGGCTAAGGCGTTGCCCTCTGTGTCAGTGACCAGCTGGAATCAGTGGAGCTCCACCTAGGGAGGGATGATGAGCTGGTTGAGAGTGTGTGGGTTAAAATTAAAGGGAAGACAGGGGACGGTGATGTTACTGTAGGGGTCTGCTACAGGCCACCTGACCAGCAGAACCAAGCAGTGGAGGCCCTTCACAGGCAAAT
>JAOXOE010027153.1:0-19235 GCA_028565055.1 Phoeniculus purpureus
TGCTCCGGCAGGGGGGTTGGACTCGATGATCTCTTGGGTCCCTTCCAACCCCTAACATCCTATGATCCTATGATCTATTCCAACCCCCGCTGCAACAAGCAGGGCCACCACTCACTAGACCAGACTGCCCAAAAACAAACCCAGAATTGCTTCAAATTTAATTAGCCTGAGCCCCTCCTCCCCACCACTCCCTCCATTACTCCTGCACACACATGAAGAAATACAGCCGTTCGTTTTTTAAGCTTCTGTTAATGAAATGGATCAAAAGCAAAGGAAACCAGGAGGACACACCTCAATTTGCTCTAAACATACAAAATCCAGACAGACCTCTACAAGAGCCATCCATTTATGGCAGTATGCTCATTGCTGCACAACACCCATCCCACTAATCCTCTCTTCATCCTTTTTCTTGGTCAAATTCCCAGTAAGTTACCTTCTCCTCCTACCCTGTTAAAAGGTATCTTATAGCTAATCCCCAAAGGAGACAAACGGGAACCACCCCACTGGGAGCACAATTTATATTGGGATGTTGACAGGGTGGACCACTCATTGCTCTGCAGAGCTATGCCACGTTACCTATCTCGAAGAAGAGGAGCTTCATTCACAGAATCACAAAACACTAGGGATTGGAAAGATCATCCAGTCCAATCCCCCTGCCACAGAAGGATCACCTAGATCCAGTCACACAGGAACATGGCCAGGTGGGTTTGTAACGTCTCCAGAGAAGATGGCTCCACAACCCCCCTGGGCAGCCCCTTCCAGTGCTCTGTCATCCTCACTATGAAGAAGTTCCTTCTCACATTGATGTGGAACCTCCTCTGTTCCAGATCACACCCACTGCCCCTTGTCCTATCACTGGGTGCCACTGAGCAGAGCCTGGCTCCATCCTCCTGACACCCACCCTTTCCATATTTATAAATATTAATGAGGTCGCCCCTCAGTCTCCTTTTTTTCCAAGCTCAAGAGACCCAGCTCCCTCAGCCTTTCCTCATCATGGAGATGCTCTACTCCATCGTCTTTGTGGCTCTGCAATGGACTCTCTCCAGCAGTTTCGTGACCTTGTTGAACTGAGGGGCCCAGAACTGGACACAAGAACCAGACACATTCTGAAGTCCTGAAAAATTTATCTCAATTAATACAGAGATATTAAACATTAAGCTGCTTGATTTGGTTCGGGCTCAGCAAATTATATGGTGCCCTTTGTCCTATCATTGGATACTACTGAGAAGATGAAAACATTACCATGTTACTACTGGTTACTTATCTCTGCTGGCAAAGCAGAGATGTGTACATGGTTCAGCTCAGAGGAGAGACTGAGATGAGATCTGAGGCAGAAACTTCTCCTTGGGAGGGTGCTGGGGCACTGGAACAGGTTGTCCAGGGAGGTTGTGGCTGCTACATCCCTGGAAGTGTCCAAGGCCAGATTGGATGGGGATCTGGGCAATTTGGTCTGGTGAGAACCCATGGCAGGGAGTTGCGGTTGGATGAGCTCTGAGGTCCCTCCCAACTGAAACCAGTCTGTGCTCCAGCAAAATTACCAGGAAGAGATCCAGGTTTGCATCTCATCAGTATTTCAACAGCTGAACTCACCACAAAGCTTGGGATGAATTAAGTTCTTGATGTAATTACTCAGCTTCACTGATAGGCACTGATTTGCCTGTGCAAAACTGAACCGATGTGGAGCTCCCAAAGCAAATGGGAGTTAGCACACACACCAGCCAAGCACTTCACATTAGCTGCTAATTAAACTCCATCAAGCGGTTAAGTAACAGAGATAAACCAAATTGAAAACATCCTAAGGAATTCACAAAAACCCTGAAGCCAACTCAAGGCACACAAAAAGCTTGTGCCAGGACAATGGAGGTGAAGCTAATTCACAATCCAGATTTCTCTCCCTAAACAGGCAGAGCCCTGCCACAGGTTTATAGGTTGGCAGGTCCTGCCTTTGGCACAGAAAATTAATTCACCAAGTACAGGGAGCAACAGGGTGGTTCTACACAAACGCTTCTCTGCACGCTAAATGATGCGGGGAACACGTCAACAGGTCTCTGCTGTGCTGTGACTCAGGTCTGGAGAAGAGTAGCTTGTGTGCGTTGTAGGATGAAGTTAAACTGCTCCCACTAAAAAAGAGTGTTTTTATCTGAGGCAGGATTTTCACAACATGATATCCAAAAGCAGGGGAGGGAACTGATGAGAAGCCTCCTGAGCTGGAACAGGTATTCATCAGAGAACAGCAGTTGCCCAACCCAAGGGGTGACACGTCACAACAGTACCTCCTGCACTCTGATGTGCAAGGTGAAACCCGTAGCCTCGTGGATACCCCGAGCAGCTGCATGCCCCTACTCCCTCTGCGCACACACTGTCAGCCAAGAAAACCGTGAGCTCAATTTTCATTCACTTCAACAGCAAACTTCTAAGAACCTGGCATGATTAAACCTGGAGACACCAGTGGGTTTAGTGCAAGGTAAACTTTTGGTAGATACTGACAAAGGGCAAACAGCTCACGTGTTCCCAGCCAAGCCACCATGACTGGCATCTCAGGTTGTAGCTATTTGGGGCTGTGCTGGTCATGGACCGAGTATTTAGCATTTTAAAAGTGTCTTCTTTAAGTGAGGTGAGCCCTTTGCTGCTGCGTGTTGCTTGCGAAGATGTAACTTGACCTTGTTGGTAAGTCACAGGTACAGGAAGCGCAAAGGGCTGTGAAACCCACTGGACTATTTGTTTTTCACTTGGCAGAAGAGACACTCATAGAAGCTGCTCTTCTGTACTAACAAGACTCGCTCAGTCAGCTATTCTTTTATGTCCTTTCACTTACCACTTGTGACTTCCCCAGTGAAATCAAACCCATGCTCTCTGAGATTAACTCCATGCTCAAAGAAAGGTGCCCACACCCATGAATTATTGCTAAAGTCTGGTATCAAACAGGCTGCTTTTACTTTTCTAGGTGATGCCAGTGTAAGAATCTTTCAGGTGAGAGAATTCCATCTGGCTAGTGATGTACATCTACGTACAAAATGTTTCTTGGGCTATGGAGGCTTCTGTACCATCAATAAATCTCGACCTTCCCTTCATGAGGGCTGCAGGAACCCAAGTAGAAGTCTTCTTGGCAATGAACTGTTATGATCCTACAAATAAGGGGGATGGGATAGCATTCTTTTCTCTGACTATATCAGCACTTTCCAGAGTCCAGATGAACACTTGACCCTTCCCTATCATTATGGGACAGAGGTATTAAGAGACTGTCTAAGAATCAGTATGTAACAGTCAAAAAACACATTCAAGCTCTTTCTAATCAAAACAAGAAGCAGCACCCATTCCAGCCTGCAGACTACCCAACCTTTAACATTTGAATAGTGAAGGCAACTAGCCTTTTCATCAAGAGTGAAGTCAATCAGCCTCTACATCAAGAGTGAAGCCAACGAGACTTTACCTCGAGTGAAGTCAATTGGACTTTATATCAAGAGTGAAACCAACCAGATTTTACCCTAAGATTGACACCAACTAGACATTACCTCCAGAGCAAAGTCTGCTACATTTTACGTCAAGAATGAAGTCAACTGTTCCTTTCTCTTCTTTCCTCTTAAGTTTGAAAAAGAAAGGGTAGAGGATTCAAATAAAGAAAATAGAGCTTACGAGTGCTCCAGCCAGGTTACAGAGCTGTAAAGGGTGACAGCAGAGGCTAACATACACTGGTCAGGCTCCCTGACTTAGGTGTCTGGTTCCTTTTGAACTTTTAAACTCTCTGAACAGACGGGCTCTGGCAATTTTGACATTATTAGCGTCTGTGTTTTGCTGTACTTTGAGGACAAGTAAAATACAGAAGTGCTCAGGAAGTGAAAGGTTATTTCTTGTGCATCTTTAGTAAACATGAAAGACACTGAGGGTACAAGAAAGCCATTTAAAGTGAACAGCAAATGTCAGTTTGTAACTCTTGTTCAAAAACCTCTGCGCTGATGGTGGCAGCACTTTCCTTCCAAGCTGCAGTTATGATGGGAAAGCTTAATACCCTAGGGGAAAAAACCCAACCATCATGCAAAACAGCAGATTTAAATACAAAAGATTGAGCCTAATGCAACACTTTAAAAAGTATCAAAAGTACCAATTAGCTTTTTTCCCCTTAAGTATCTAATGCTGTGAACTATCAGAGCTCAACCTCAACTTCCAGCCAGTAAAATTAAAATCTGAAGTGGAATAGCAACTGTTATTTTGACAGCACATGCCTCAGAATGGGGGTTCCACATAAATATGAGAAGGAACTTCTTCCCAGTGAGGGTGACAGAGCACTGGAAGAGACTGCCCAGGGGGGTTGTGGAGTCTCCTTCTCTGGAGACGTTTAAAACCCACCTGGGCCATGTTCCTGTGCGACTAGATCTAGGGGATCCTGCTGTGGTAGGGGGGCTGGACTGGATGATCTTTCGAGGTCCCTTCCAATCCCTAACATTCTGTGATTCTGTGACTGAAGGGTAATTATTAAAAGTATTGTAATAAAATTAAGTATTCCAGTACCCTGAGAAATTCTGGACAGGCAATGTAGACTATGCTCAGTCTTTCAACAGCTGGAAATGACAGGAAATGAAATGCTCATGTGTGTGTATAGAATGAATACACAGATTGTAGAGCCAAAGTCAGGCACTGGCCAGTGACACAGTAGACAATAAAAACACCCCAAGGCTTCTAAACGCATTGAACATTGTATTTTATATGTACCTGCAGTCTGACTCCTTATCTTTGTGAACCTTCCTGCCTCCTCCTCTAGTACACACAGAGGAAAAGCCTTGACTCACAGTAGATCCTATATGCTTTAAAATTCAGAGAATACTGCATGGAATACTGAGTTTATCCAACTTAGCAGCACACCAATTGAATATTGAATTTATTCAACTTAGCAACAGACCCATCTTTATGCAGCAGATCAGCTTCAAAGGAGCAGAAGAGGAAAAGCAAAAACTTCACAAAGCAAAGCTACTGGATACATCCACTTATGAAAGAAACACGAGTTTCTTGAAGCCAGTCACCCCGTAAACACTTGTTCTTTACCAGCAAACCTTTGCTGCTACTCTAGTTGCTCCACAGCTACAGCAGAAGAGTGACTTGGAATTTCTGGAAGACTGTTTGTTTATTACCAGAACTGCTGACAAAGCAGAATCAATAGCAGGACCAAAGCACTTACTCTAAGAGAAACAAGTTTTCTATTCTTTGGTAGCTGTAGCTGCACTTGCTCAGAATCTTAACTCTGCAGGTAGGTTCCGTCTCAAACAGAAAGACCCAATTTGGTGTTTCCCAGGCTTTCACCTGCTCCACAGCTTGGGATGATCTAAACACCCTTCACTTCCTCATCAATTTCCAGCTCTTTTCCTTTATTCCCTATCTTACCTTTCACATCCTCAAGTGGAAAAAAAAGGTCTAAAAAAAGCCCAAAAAAACCAACAGTTTTCCAGTGTAATCACAATCCCATTATGTGCAGAGAGCTATGTTCACATCACTGATAGCAAACAACACGTGTAGCGTCAGAGGATGGTAAAATGTGATCACAGAATGATTGAGGCTGGAAAAGCCCTCTGACCTCATCCAGTCCAGCACCTAACATCACTGCAGCAGCCAGATCAGGGCACTAAGGGACACAGCCAGGCTGTCCTTCAACACCTCCAGGTATGGAGACTCCACCACTGCCCTGGGCAGTCCAGTTCAGGCTCTGATCACCCTTTCTGTGAGGAAGGGCTTAACATCCAACCTAACGATCTCCTGGCATATTCAGGCTCTGCCCTCTCATCCTGGTGCTGGCTACCTGGAAGAAGAGCCTGATCCCCACCTGACTACAACCTCCCCTCAGGGAGTTGGAGAGAGGAAGGTCTCCTGTTCTCCAGGCTCAACACCTGCAGCTCCCTCAGCCTCTCCTCATCAGCCTTTCCCTCCAGTCCCTTCCCCAGCCTCGTTGCTCCTCTGGACCTACTCCAGTCCCTGATCCCTTTCTTGAAGTGAGGGCCTCAGAACTGCCCCCAGTACTCAAGGGGAGGCCTCCCCAGTGCCCAGTACAGGAGGACAATCACATCCCTAGTCCTGCTGGCCACACTATGATATATGAGACTATTCTTTTCTACCTCTTCTACTTTCTGTCAGCTCAGTTTTTCTGTCAGTTATGCAACTTAACGTTACCTTTATATAACCAGTTCAGAGGAAAAACCAAGAACTAATCTGGTTGGCAAAACCAGTTTTATTAGCCCTTCAGCACAAAAAAAAAAAAAAAGTCAGAAACTGCTCTTTAAAAATCCACCTGTTTTCAGCAGGCTAGGATGTTCCAATCACTGAAACACACCTCCTTACCTCTCCCTTCCAATTCCAATCAGAAGAAATGGCAACCAGTTTGCCCAAGAGAACCATCATCAACTGCTTTCTCCAGGAACAGAGCACTTGTTTCATTCTGAAGGACGGGGTGAACAGGGAAAACAAATACTAGAAGGAGTAACCAAAGCACTGCTAAAGACATCGAGCAAGTAAGCAGGACAATCACAGAATCACAGACTGGTTTACGTTGGAATGGAGCTCAGAGCTTACTCAGTGCCAAACCCCCTGCCATGGGCAGCGACACTTCTCACCAGACCAGGTTGTCCAGAGCCCCATACAACCTGGCCTTAGACACTTCCAGGGATGGAACAGTCACAACCTCCCTGGGCAACCTGTTCCAGTGCCTCAGCATCCTCACAGGGAGGAATTTCTTCCTAAATCCCCCCTAATCTGTCACTCCATGCACTACACAGGAATTATACCAAAAGATGGAAGTAACTGAGCTGCCAAACACCCAAAATGCTCTTCTTAAGACTCCATTTACCTTGCTGATGAGGTTCAGCCATGTTTGCCTCACCCTACCAGCAAAGTTGAGCAGTACCAATCCACGAAGCAGCTTCTTTGCAGAAGGCAAAGAGCAGCGATTGAGTGGATCCCACACCTGAACCATAAAAGCCATTTTCTATCAGTTCAGCGTTTGCCATTACCGACAGCCAAAGTCTAATTGCACTGTAAGTGCTTCAGCCATCTAGAGCAACTCTTGAGTGTGTTTACAGGAATAATGCCCCATCTTTAAGAAACTGCAAACTCCTGGACAGGCTACAAAGGAACAGCTTCAATACTGCCAGCTTATCGTCCACAAGAAAACATTTCATCATCTTTAAGAGCTGCTGGACACGAGATGAAGCAGGAATCAAGACCCAGCTCAGCCTTCTCTCCATAACTCAGCTCCTGACTGTGTTTCCACTTCATAAGTTCTCCTAACAATCTTTTTCAGTCCTAGCTACAAACCAGTCTGAGAGTTTGGTGGGTTTAATGCATAAAGGCCTCTCAGAACGATTCAGACACCTTAATCTCTATATCAACATTGAGCAGCTTTTCCTCCTGCAATTCAAAACACACCATCCAGAATTGAGGGTTTTCCATTTGAGGTTCTGCTGAACCTCTCCTCATAGGATCATCAGAACAAGCAGAAATGACCTCCTGGATCATCAAGTCCAGTCCTCATCCCAACAGATCCCGAACCCCTACACTATGGCCTCAAGGGCTCTAGCTACTCGGTATTGAAACATCTCCAGGAATGGGGTCTCCACCACCTCCCTGGGCAGCCTGTTCCAGTGACCTACCACTCTCTCAGGAAAGAGCTTCTTCCTAAGAGCCAATCCAAACCTCCCCTGATGCAACATGAGGCCATTTCCCCATGTCCTATCATTAGGAATTTGGGAGAAGAGACCAGCACTAGCCTGGCTACAAACTCATTGTAGGTAGCTGTAGACAGCAATAAGGTCTCCTCTCAGCCTCCTCTTCTCTAGACTAAACAACCCCAGTTTCCTCAGCCGCTCCTCACAGGTCCTGTGCTCCAGCCCTCTCCCCAGCCTCATACACCAGCAATGTGCCAAGAAATGTGGGGTGAAAAAGGTGTTTCACCTCCAAATCAAGGGAGGACAGAGAGCTACATGGAAGGAAAGAGGTGAAATCTTATTGCATTATGGTCAGAATGCTGTCTATGAAAACTGAAAGGTTTGTCTTTTCCCTTTAAACAAAAAAGGGAAGCTGGTTTCTCTGAATTTAGTCCTTTAGCTGGAAGACTGGACTACTGCAGAAATGTCTGCCTAACCATACTGAAATAGCATCTCTCACTCTTCCAGCGGAGACTCTTGGATTACTTCCAGCCACGCTAAGAGGTAAAGCCAAAAGAACCGAGTTTAAATTGCAAATCCATTTGATTAAGAAACAAATGAGTTTAAAAGGTACATTGATCTTTCTCACTGAGTCCATCAGTGACTGCTCAGCTCTTTGTCTTCAGCTTTTTACACTGCAGCTGATGCAGGTTTGTTCTCCAAAGCTTTGGTACCAAGACTTTCTGCCCAGATCTCACTTCCCACTTGTTCCCATTGAGCAGACACATCAGAGAAACAACATATTCTTCATCAGTTTGGGATTTATGGAATCTCTCAACAAGGCCTCTCTGAAATGAATTCTGAATGATTTTGCTAGAATTCACAAACTCAAAGCTGCTCCAGTTCCCTGTTTATATTCTTGTGCAAATTTAAACCCACTCACTTTGGCTTTTCCCAAGTGTTCCACCTAACCTTTTCCCAGAGGTCAAATGTTTGCAGCTTTGTTCTGTATGAGCACAGAACACTCTCTGTTCCACCGAGCTTTGGGGCAAACAGCTTGCAGATACTTTGAGAAATAAGGTATCTGACGGGAAATGAATCACTAAAAACATACTGACAAAAATCTGCCTATGATTGCTAACTTTTAACGCTGATGGTGACATGAAGAGCCTGTTTGCTCAGGCAGTAGCAGAGTGTCCTTAACCGGCTCTGAGCTTCAAAGCACTCGTCTTGGTGTCACCAAGCACAAACCCAGATCAAGGTGCAGCTTCCTGTGTATTTTAAAAAGAAGTGCCAGGAGGAAACGCCTACCACTCCCCTTATAAGGGTAAAACTGAACTTAACACCGAGCTTCAGCAGCTGGGAGTAAAACAATACCAACCTTCTGCTCCAGAAAAAATCCTGCGCAGAGTCTCCTGAGTTAAACTGGGCTAAGTGGGGTGAAGTTTAAATCTCAGCACAACTTTGAGTAGAAAAAAACACCCCCAAAACTTTCTTGTGCTGCATTTATTCTCCCTCTCTGGAACAAAATACATCTCCCCCAATTCTTAATCCATGGGAGAAGCCACTCCATTAACCACAGAACTCCCCAAGCAGCAGCCCATCCTAAGCACAGCCTGGCTGTGTGGTTAAACAGAGCCGGGTCCAGCCTCTCCTGTCACACCGAACACCTGCCATGTTGTCTTCCTGCCATCACCCTCCACGGTCAGTGGTGGGGCTGATGCGCTTCAGCCTTGTGTGTCCTGCTTATCCTCACAGATGAGTTCTGTAGATGTATTCTGACAACGCCAGCCTGACAGAATTATCCAAACAACAAACTGATCCCCCCCCACACACAGAGCACAATCGTATTTTTAGGTGTCTGGAGAAGGTGGGAAGGAGACGAGTGTTGCCAGGTTACCCATCCACATCCCTGCCTGTCCTTGTGGGGGATGGACACTCAGCCAGGAGAGGACCTGTCACCGCCCTCAGGGGAAGAGGCACCTCCAGAAAGGCCGAGAGCTGTCTCCACGGTGCTTCTGATCCCACACAAGAGCAGAGTCCACAGCCCTCACTGTGCGCGGAACCGCCGGGCAGCGGCTTCACCTTCGGAGAGGGACCGAGGGCTCCCGGGGTTGAGGGTCGGGGATCGCTCCGTGGGACCATTTCCCTTCACCCACTTCCCGCAGCTCTTTCACGCGGGATAATCCTCCAACCATACCCTCTCTCCGGCCGCCGCTCGCCCACACGATCCAGAGATGGGGCCGGCGCGGCCGCCCCGGGAAAGCCCCGCAGCGCCGGCCATGTCGGGAGCCTCCTCAGGGAAATCGCGTCCGCACCCCTCGAACCCCCCCGCAACCACCCACCCCCTCATCCCGGGATCAGCGGGACTCCCGGAGCCCACTCACCGCTTCCGTGGCGCTGTCGAGGCGGGGGGCGGCGGCTAGGCCCAGCCCAAGGGTCCAAGAGCGGGGCCCGCAGCGCGGGGCAGCTGCTGGGCGGCGGTCCCGGCACTGCCGGCCGAGCATGCGCGGAGCCCGCCCGCCCCGGGGAGGGGCCAGGCCGGCCACCTTCCGCACGGGGCTCGGGGGCGGTGCTGGGGCCGGTGCTGGGGTGTCGTTTGGGCTCCGGCAGGGAAGACGGAGGGTGTCTTACAAGGCGTCACTGTGTTCCCTGGTACTGCTTGGGTGGGTCTGAAGGACTGAGAATGGGGTGGGTTGAAGTGGCCATGAAAGTGATAGAATTTTAGAATCGTTTATGTTGGAAAAGACCTTCAAGCTCATCCAGTCCAACCATGAACCCAACTGTCCTAACCCACCCTAAACCCTGTCCCTGAGCTCCAGATCTCCACGACTGTGAAACACTGCCAGGGATGGCTATTCAACCCCCTCCCTGGGCAGCCTGTTCCAAGGGCTGAGGACCTTTTCCAGGAAGAAGTTTCTCCTCAAAGCCAACCTAACCTTCCCTTGGGGCAGCTGCTCCTCACAAGGTTTGTTTTCTAAACCCTTCCCCAACTTTGGTGCCCTTCTCTGGGCCTGCTGCAGCCCCTCAATGTCCTTCTTGTATTGAGGTGCCCAAAACTCACTGCAGTACTCAAGTTGTGGCCTCATCAGTGCCAAGGAGAGTGGAACAATCAATTATCTATTCCTGCTGTCTAGATCTTCCAGTCTTAGCCTCTGCAGTGAGCAGTGACACCTCTCAACAGACCAGGGTGCCCAGAGCCCCATTCAACCTGGGCTTGGACACTTTCAGGGATGGAGCAGCCACAACCTCCCTGGGTGACCAGTTCCAGTGCAGGGTTGTCTTCACCACCCCAGTGCTGAGGCCATTGCTGTGTCTCCACAGATACCCAGTGCCAGCTTCAGTACAGGCTGAGCTACTGGTGTCTTTGGATCGTCCTTAAAAACCCATAACCCCATCTCTAGCCTTATGCAGCCATGAATGAATCGGTGTAAACACAAGATTGTTTACATCGAGATGAGGAGATGCACACGGTTCTCCCATCTGCACGTAAATCAAACCATTTTCTTCACTGCAGTTTCAAATGCTGTTCTCAAAGTCACAGGAAACAGCACAAGTGGAAGTAAACACTGAGAAAATTACTTGGTTCAGTAAAACAATTCCCCTTTCCTCTCACACACCACATGCATGTATTTGGCATTTTATTCTGAGACAAAATTCTGCTGCCTTTTGGGGCAACTGTCCCAATAGGCGAATGGCTCAGTAAAATAAAATTTAAAAAGCCCCAGCAAACTCCTGTCCCTTTGACACAACAGCAGCTTCATGTAATTCAGACTGATCAGAGCACACTGATAATATCTCTTTGTCACTGTCTCCTCACGCATGGCAGCACTGGGGTGTGCAAGTCCCTTTACCAAGTGTTTATACCGTAATAATCAGTCCCAGCTCATCTGCCTTGTGCCTCAGCAATCCTGAGGTTCGGACTTTTCCTTCAGGAAATCTACTTAAAGCTTCCCATCTTCCACGCAGGAGCTGGCAGGGAGATAACAGGAGAATCATAGAATCATCAAGGTTGGAAAAGACCTTCAAGGTCATCGCAGAATTATTGAGGCTGGAAAAGACCTCTGAGATCATCAAGACCTAATGGTGACATAATAATATCACCACATCGTCAAATCCAACCATCCGCCTTACAACCCCCAACTACTAACGCATCTACCGAAACCCCCTGGCTACTTATTTGCTGAACCGCCCTCTCCCAAGAGCCAGCCCTTCCCATTTCCATGTGCTGTGGGTGCAATGAAAAGTGCTGGAGTCTCAGCCCATGTCCATCACTCTGTTAACTCAGGTTAGAAAAGAGCCTGAGGTTGGAAGGAAGAGGAGAGACCCTATAGATATGTGTGGCTGCACCACAGCTCTCAGGCCTGATGTTTTCTTGCTGTCTTGTGTTCCTTTCCTGTGTGAAGTGCCTGCAGGGGCTCTGCTTTCATTCTCGCTATCTCCTTCCACACTTTTCTCTTAGTAATGATAAAATCAGGTTTTCTTGGTGGGTTTTCATGCCCCATAACATACTAGATCTGGATTATTTATGCATTACAGGCAGGGCTGGCTTCCCAGCACCACAACTCATGTTGTCAGTGTCCTTCAATTCTGAAGCTCAAGAGCTACAAATAAAAGGGAAACAGTGAAGAAGGCAGCTGTGACTGAAGGAATGCATAAAGGGCTTAGCTTGGGGCTGCTGGCTGCTCAGAGCAGAGCAGCTTTACTTCTGCCTCCACCTAAATAAGTGCTAGAACCCAAGATCATGGCCCAGGGATGACTCGGGCCCTCAAAGGCCACATCCTTCAGGAAGAGTTAAATCACAGGATCACACAACATTAGGGATTGGAAGTGACCTTGAAAGATCATCCAGTCCAATCTCCCTGCCACAGCAGGATCACCTAGATCCAGTCACACAGGAACATGGCCAGACAGGTTTTAAACCTCTCCAGAGAAGACAACTCCACAACCCCCCTGGGCAGCCCCTTCCAGGGCTCTGTCACCCTCACTGGAAAGAAATTTCTTCTCAGATTGTTGTGGAACCTCTTCTGTTCCAGATCACACCCGTTGACCCTTGTCCTATCATTGGGTGCCACTGAGCAGAGCCTGGCTCCATCTTCCTGACACCCACCTTTTCCATATTGATCAACATTCATGGAGTCGCCCCTCAGTCTCCTTTTTTCCAAGCTCAAGCAACCCAGCTCCCTCAGCCTTTCCTCATCAGTGAGATGCTCCACTCAATCATCTCTGTGACTCTGCACTGGACTGTATCCAGCAGCTCTGTGACCTTCTGGAACTGAGCAGCCCAGAACTGGATTCAAGATTCCAGATGTGGCCTCACCAGAGCACAGTAGAGGGGGAGGAGAACCTCTCTAGATCTACTAACCACCTCTCTTCTGGTCCACCCCAGGATGCCATTTGCCTTCTTGGCCACCAGGGCCCATTGCTGGCTCCTGGCTGTCCTGCTGTCCATGTGCTTTTATGATTGTCTGATTTTAAACAGAGGGGCTGAGTTCTTACAGCACTGATTCTCATAGAAACTACTCGAGTCCTGCCTGTAACATGTGCTTTTTGCTTCTCCTCTTGATTCCAGCTCTGCTGATTTCCCCCAATTGCTGTGTGATGTGTAACTGGGGTGATATCCACATGCTGCTAAAAATGACTCCAAGAACCATGTTAATAACAGAGGAGGATTTCCAACCCAAACCTCAGCTGCTCTGCCTCGACCATGACGGACCGTCCTTTGGGAAAGAGGGAATTCTGTATTAAAACCTTTAAAGACTTTTCCTTAAGGAATTTATTCTGTGTAATGGGCTGCCCAGAGATATTGTGGAGTCTCATTCTCTGGAGACATTTAAAAACCCACCTGGCCATATTCCTGTGTGACTGGATCTAGGGGATCCTGCTCTGGTAGGGGGATTGGACTGAATGATCTTGCGAGGGCACTTCAAGTCCCTAATGTTCTGGGATTCTGTGGTTAAGCTTCCAGAAGTCAAACTTGACCTCTGCCTCTGAACAGTGGTGTCACTGTGCCTCAAACACTATGAATGTTTATAGAAAGGTTCTTCTTCATGGCAGAGAAAGAGCCCTGCATATAGTAAAGTGCTTTAAATCATCGATGTCATCAGCTCAGGATTGACTGGACTGTCACAGCAGTGTGAGTGAACACTCTGCAAAGCGGTTTGAGTTTGTCATTGATTTGTTCCCGGCAGTACTTCTGAGTCTTGGCTCGTCTCAAGAAGAAGATGACCTCAGAGGCATGGGGTGATGTGTAAAGCTCACTTGCCATGTCAGCCAGACCCACAATGGCTTTTGTTCAACCTGGTTGCATTGGTTGCCCTTCAGCTGAGTGCTGCAGGTGAATTCACTGGGCAGGGATCATCCTCCTGGAGTGAGCACTGGTAAGGCCATGTCCCAAATCCTGGGGTCAGTTCTGGGCCACTCAGTCACAGCCAGAAGGACATTGAGGGGCTGGAGTGGGTCCAGAGAAGGGTGATGGAGCTGGGGAACAATCTGGAGTGCCAGTGCTCTAAGGAGCAGCTGAGGAAACTGGGGTGGTTTAACTGGAGGAAAGGAGGCTCAGGGGAGACCTGGCTTTCCACAACTCGCTGAACTTGAGCAGGTTGGAGCCAGGTGATGGTTAGTCCCTTCTCCTCAGTAACAAGAGACAAGACAAGAGGAACTGGCTGCAGGGGAGGTTGAGGTTGGCCCTGAGGAACAATTTCTGTCAGGTCTGGCCCAAGCTGCTCAAGGCAGTGGAGAAGTCCCCATCCCTGGAGAGGTTGCAAAGCTGTGGAGATGTGGGATGAGGAACAGAGGTTAGTGGGGACCCAACACTGCTGCGGGAGTGGTTGGACTTGATGGTTGTGAAGGCCTTCTCCAACCAGCATGATTCTGTGGGTCTGTGCCTTGAGCTGTACCCCATCACCACCACACAGAATCACAGAATCACAGAATCATCATGGCTGGAAAGGACCTCCAGGGTCATCGAGTCCAACCTTTGTCCTAGTATCTAACTGCTAGACCAGATCCCTAAGCGTCGCGTCCACTCGTTCCTTAAACACATCCAGGGACGGTGACACCACCACCTCCCTGGGCAATCTATTCCAGTATCTAACCACCCTCTCAGTAAAGAACTTCTTTCTAACATCCAATCTAAACCTCCCCTGACGCAACTTTAGGCCATTTCCCCTCGTCCTATCATCACTGATCTGAGACCAACACCAGCCTTGCTACAACCTCCTTTCAGATAGTTGTAGAGGGCAATAACAACACCCTAGAGCCTACGAGGCCTCCGGATACTGCTGTGATGGGGTGGGACTTGCCACAGGAGCTTTATAAATAGACCTGCCAGTGCACAAGTTCTTTCATCTGATCCAAGCTGCTGAATTTATCTGAAATTTCCTGTGTTCACATGATGAGCATGAAACCCTGATGGTGACAGTTTTCAGAGTGCTTGTCCCTGCTTGGAGGAGCAAGTGAGAGAATTTATTTTGAGACACCAAGAATGTGTAGACTGTTTCTTCATCATTAAATACTTCTAAATATGGTGCTCAACCCTTTTTTTCAGCCAAGTGGGGTTTCTAACAATGTCCCTTTGGGGAAGGAGAGGTACTTCACTTCCCAAATTTAACCTTGCAAAGCAATGATTAAATTTTGTCTGGCCAAAGCTGTCCGTGTTCCGTGGCTGCTGAGAGCCTGGCTGGGGGGGATTTCCTGCACAGGGCTGAGGCGACCTGGCAATGTTGTGTGTAGGAGGTGTAATGCGTAGCTCCATTTCCCAACTTCCCTGGCCAGGAGGCTGGAGTTCACTGATTTTGCTCCAAGCTCTGGAGTGTGGAGACACTGCTGCTGTGTCTCAGTCTCGCACTAGGTGTGTTCATGTTGCTGCTTGTCTTCACTGTCTGCTTGTTGCCAGCTCTCTGGCTCTTCATTATCCTCTTAACAAACTGAACCAACAGCATTATTTGCATCTCTTTTTTTCCAGATCTCTCTGTTGAAAAATCTGCCTGATCTGATAGTCCTGAGGAGAAGGACTTGGAGGTGGTGGTCGAGCAGAAGTTGAACAGGAGCCATGAGTGTGTGCTGACAGCCCAGAAAGCCAACCATGTCCTGGGCTACAGCAAAGGATGAGGGAGGGGATTCTAACCCTCTACTCTGCACTGGTGAGACCCCACCTGGAGTACTAGGTCCAGTTCTGGAGTCTCCAACACAAGAAGGACATAGACTTCATTGAACAGGTCCAGAGGAGAGCAACTCAAATGGTCAGAGGGCTGGAGCACCTCCACTATGAGGACAGGCTGAACAACCCCAGCTTGTTCAGCCTAGAGAAGAGGAGGCTCCCAGGTGACTTTCTAGCAGCTTTCCAATCTCTGAAGGGGGCTACAGGAAAGCTAGGGGAGAGCTTTTGACATGGGTGGTAGTGACAGGACAAGGGGAAAGAGTTCCAGACTTGAAGAGGGGAGATTGAAGTTGAACATGAACAAATTCTTTGCTGTGAGGGTGGGGAAATGCTGGAACAGGTTGTCCAAGGCAGTTGTGGCTCCCCCATCCTTGGCAGTGTTGAAGGCCAGTTTGGCTGTGGCCCTGAGTAACCTGCTCTAGTGAAGGTGTCCCTGCCTGTGCAGGAGGGTTGGAACTAGACGACATTTAAGATTCCATCCAACCCTGGCCATTCTGTAATTCTATGATCTTCGCTCATTGTGAAGCAGAAGCTGGGGCTGTGTAAAGAGCTGTAGAACATCTGTAAAGGTTGGAGTTACATCAGTGCCCATGGCAAGGCAGATGGCAGCCCACTGCAGCCTAAATCTGCCTTTTATCCCAACCATCACTGTTCTGAGACATAATGGAGCAGTGTGGTCATGGTCATGGTGGCCAAACCTCACTTCTGATTGCTCCTGCATTGAGCTCAGCTTTATTTGTTGAGCACCTTTTACTGTGCTCCAAGCAGACTGATAAAAGGCATAAAGACAGATCAATACTGCCCGGAACCTCAAATGCATTTTCTTCTGCTCATTGCTTTCCAGCACAGCAATCTCCAGAATGATGAGTTTGGTGCTGGCACAGCTCGCAGGTACCCAGTGCCACCAGGCTGCCTGCCAGCCACACTGCTACAGCCAGAAAGGCTTGCTTAGACTAGCTCAATAGAATCAGAGAGTCTTTTAGGTTGGAAAACACCTTGAACACCATTGAGTCCAACCAGGAACCCAGTTGTCCCAACTCACTGCTAAACCCTGTCCTTGAACACCAGATCTCCACGACTGTGAAGCACATCCAGGAATAGTGATTCAGGCCCCTCCCTGGGCAGCCAAGGCCTGATGTTCATAAATAAACCCCAGAAAAAGCTCCATGTGCAACAGTTTGCTGTTGTAAGAGCAAGTCGAACTGGAACTGGAGGTGGGTCTGCCGGTGAGGTGGGACAAATCAGAGCAACATCAACCATAGCAATAACTGAATGTTTTAGGATTGGAAACGTCACATTTGTCAGCAAAGTATTTGCCTGTCCATAAAGACACACAACACTGACTCACGTCCCTCACAGCCCGCAGATCACAGAGCTTGTTTACACAGCCAGGGGCATCTCAGGTCAGCATCCTGCATTCAGGTGTCCCTGTCTCCTCCAGGAGAACACACGTAACCTGGATCATGCAGCGCTTGTAAAGTCTCTGAATCACTAGCAAGCGGGATACACAGCCCCGGTTGGACAACTTCCAGGGCACATTCTGTCACTGATGGTTTTCTCCCAGGGATTTTCAGAATCTCTGTTTCCTTGCTCCATGTTATACCTTCCCTTCTGCCTTGCCCTGGTGAGACGACATCTGGAATATTGTGTCCAGTTCTGGGCTGCTCAGTTCCAGAAGGTCACAGAGCTGCTGGATACAGTCCAGTGCAGAGTCACAGAGATGATTGAGTGGAGCATCTCACTGATGAGGAAAGGCTGAGGGAGCTGGGTTGCTTGAGCTTGGAAAAAAGGAGACTGAGGGGTGACTCCATGAATGTTGATCAATATGGAAAGGGCAGGTGTCAGGAAGATGGAGCCAGGCTCTGCTCAGTGGCACCCAATGATAGGACAAGAGGCAATGGGTGTGCTCTGGAACAGAGGAGTTTCCACAACAATCTGAGAAGAAATTTCTTTCCAGTAAGGGTGACAGAGCCCTGGAAGGGGCTGCCCAGGGGGGTTGTGGTGTTGTCTTCTCTGGAGATGTTTAAAACCTGTCTGGCCGTGTTCCTGTGTTACTGGATCTAGGTGATTCTGCTGTGGCAGGGGGATTGGACTGGATGATCTTTCAAGATCCTCTCCAATCCCTAATGTGCTGTGATTCTGTGATCTTTCTGTGGCTCTATTCCCTCTATTGTAGGGAGGCAGAGAATTCAGCTCGTTTCTAGGAAGGCTGTTGCTCATAATGGCACAGAGGCTTCAGAAATACAGGTGGGATGACAAACTCACACCAAAGCTGGAGAAACATGGAGCTTTTCCTGAGTGCATCAGGGACCATGGATTTTTCAAGCATGAGCTGCTATATGAGACACCTGGCCTGCAGGCAGGAGGTGGGTTGCACCTGTCCCAGAGAGGGTAAAGAATTTTGGAGCAGGAGTTAGCGTGGCTCATTGACAGAGCTTTAAACTAGATGTGAAGGGGGAAGGAGGGACAACTGGCTTAGCTAGTGAAAACCCTGGGTATAGTAGCCCAGCACAGTGAGGCAATGTGGCATGACAGATAACAAGAAGGGCTATCACCCTTCAGTGTTGAAAACTGTGTACTTGGCTCCCACCCTGAAATGTTTATACACCAGTGCACGCAGCATGGGCAATAAACAGGAGGAGCTGGACGCCGTTGTACAGCAGGAAAACTATGATATGGTAGCCATCACAGAAACCTGGTGAGATGACTCCCACAACTGGAGTGTTGCAACTGATAGCTATCAACTTTTCAGAAGGGATAGGCAAGGAAGAAGAGGTGGTGGAGTAGCCCTCTAAGTTAGTGAGACATATGGAGCCATACAAATGAATGCAGGTGATGATACAGTTGAGTCACTGTGGGTAAGAATTAGGTGTAAAGCCAGCAAGAGAGATACTGTGGTGGGAATCTGATCTGTTATAGACCACCCAACCAGGATAAGGAAACCGATGACATTTTTTTATAGGCACCTGGGAGAAGTTTCACAGTCACTGCCTCTTGTGCTCATGGGAGACTTCAATTATCACAATGGCTGCTGGAAATATAATACAGCAGAGTGAGAATAGTCCTGGAGGTTCCTGGAGTGTGTGGAAGATAATGTCCTGACACAACTGGTGGGGGAGCCAACCAGGGAAGGTGCCCTCTTGGACCTGCTTCTTGTGAACAGGGAAGATCTTGTGAGAGAAGGTTGGAGGTTATCTAGGGCACAGTGATCATGAGTTGATTGAGTTTTCAATCTTTGGAAAAACAAGGAGAGGAACTAGTGAAACCGTTACCTTAGACTTCCAGAGGGCAAACTTTGGCCTGTTCAGGAGACTGATTGACAAAGTCTCTTGGGAGGCTGCCCTAAAAAATACAGGAATCCAGGAAGGCTGGACACAAGCTACGCCAGGGGAAATTTAGGCTTGAGGTGAGGAGAAAGTTCTTCACTGAGAGAGTCATTGGCCACTGGAATG
>JAOXOE010027154.1:0-19234 GCA_028565055.1 Phoeniculus purpureus
ACGGTGAGGGTGACAGAGCACTGGAAGGGGCTGCCCAGGGAGGTTGTGGAGTCTCCTTCTCTAGAGACATTTAAAACTCACCTGGATATGTTCCTCTGCAACTTGGTCTAGGTGATCCTGCTGTGGCAAGGGGACTTGGATTAGATGACCTTTCGAGGTCCCTTCCAAGCCCTAATGTTCTGTGATTCTGTGAAATGTCTGAACCTGAAGTTGTACCTGAGGGAGGTATCGGAGTTGCTCCTGTCTTGTTTGGATTACTGGTAGAAACAGAGAATAAAGTGAGTCTGAGGGATCTCTCTGCACCTGGAGAGTCTCCAAGACACTGAACAGAGAAAAGAACCCCACATCTAGAACTGGGGATGACCAAGGTGACACCCACACTGGCACCAAGCTGTACTGCCAGGCCAGTCACCCGGGTGTGAACAGGGCTGTACGTGAACGCCAGCCATGTCGGGATTAGACAACTAGAAATGAGACTAATGCCAAAGGAGGGGAAGAAGGGGTTAATTCTCCCTCACTTGAATCGTTGGGGCCAAGCTCTTTTCTAAAAGTCAGCTCCTAAGTGAATTTGAAATTAATTACATACTGTTGCCAACGTAAATCTGGAAGGAAAGCAGGAGCTAGCCTTAATTTTTCAGATACCGTCAATGCTTATTCCTCAGCATTTGACACCAGAGAGGTTTGACACCAGCGCTGGGTTCACTGACCGAGGGGACACCTCAGCAGCATCTCAGCTCTCCTGAGGGATTCATCAGCTTCCCACCATGGTTTTCACATGCAGAGCCTTTCTCTGTGGTGGGCTCATGTTGCATCTCGAGCTCTGGGAGCAGTGTGGGCACTGCAGGAGAGGAAGGACAGGGAGGGGCTAGAGAGGGGGCAGAGAAGGGCAACTGGGATGGTTCAGGGTCCAGAGAACAGGGCTGATGAAGAGAGGCTGAGGGAGCTGAGGCTGTTCAGCCTGGAGAAGAAGAGGCTGAGGGGAGACCTCACTGCTCTCTGCAACTACCGGGAGGTTTGAGTGAGGTAGGGGTTGGGCTCTTCTCCCTAGGGACTAGTGATAGGACCAGAGAACACGGGGTCAGGTTGTGGCAGGGGAGTGTTAGGTTGGATCTTAGGAGAAACTTCTTCCCAGCATGAGTGAGGAGTCCTTGGAACAGGCTGCCCAGGGAGAGGGTGGAGGCACTGTCCCTGGAGAGGTTCAATAAATGGGCAGCCAGGGTGTTTGAGGAGAGGGTTCACTGACCGAGAGGACAGCAAAGTGGTTGGGGGTTGTAGGGCAGCTGTTTGGACTTGGTGATCTTGAAGGTCTTTTCTAACTTCGATGATTCAATGATTCAATGATTCTACCTCTCAGTAGCTAGATCACACCCAGCGCCCTGGCTGCGGAGCTGCTGGAGGACCTCTGGAATGTGCTTCAGGAGAAAGATGGGAGCCACAGCCTGTATTCCGCCAGCTACAGAACCCAGTGGTGTGACCACCGGACACAGACCCTGAGCACTCACCCGTGTGCTGAGGCTCAGCAAAGCCTATGGACACAGCAGACGCGTTACCAACCACATGTTTGATAACCAAATTAGAGTCAATTAGAGCTGTGGCTGAGGAGCTCCTCAACAAGAATGAGACACTTACTGAAGTCCAGTTGTAGTGCACAGACACAGACACTGGAGAACCCACCAGCAAGCAAAGAGCTTCACTGTCTTCAAGGACCGAGTTTGGTTCCAGTGACATGACCTGTTACCAAACCTTTCTTTACTGGCCATGTCCAGCCCATCCAAATCAAACAGAAGCCAAAAGTACAATGTTCCCAGTTGGATTCCAGCTCTTGCAGTAGGTGGTGTCCTCTAGCTTGGTGAGATCAGCTGAGGTGAGAGGCTGCGTGCTCCTGCCTTTACGGCACAGGCACTGCAGGACCCAGACACGTCGCAGTAACCTTCACCTAATGTACACTCAGCATCCCCCAGCTCGTTGTTCTGGCAGCATTTAACTCAATAACTGGCCATGGTTTGAAGTGAAGGTCTATGGGCGCTGACACCCAGGAGAAATCAAACCGTCAGCACTTGAAGTCAATTTAAACCCTGCCAGGAAGAGCATCTGAGAGAGACTTTCAGTCCCTGTATTTGTCACGAGCT
Source organism: Phoeniculus purpureus (assembly GCA_028565055.1). Classification (NCBI taxonomy): domain Eukaryota; kingdom Metazoa; phylum Chordata; class Aves; order Bucerotiformes; family Phoeniculidae; genus Phoeniculus; species Phoeniculus purpureus. The sequence continues at coordinate 2,130 of JAOXOE010027154.1, forward strand.
CATCCCGCACTTCCAGTCAAGGAGGATACGCAGGGAGGATCACTGACAGCACCCCGCGGTCAGGTCATGCAGACATCGACATCCCGAAAGAAGAGAGAAGAACTGGGAGTGGGTGTGTGGTCAAAGAGAAATTTGCTTCAGGTTCAGAGATTCATTGCAGGCATCTCCAGGGTCACTTTGGCACAGACAGCAGCAGCCCCTCGTGCAGAGCTTCCCCCACCCAGCCCACGTGTGGGTTGGAGTGGGGGTTTAATCTCTTTTGAGATTTCTCACCTAACTGTGGTGGCCAGTCAGGGAGGACAGAGTTACTCCTCAGAGCATTGACTGCAGCAACCTGGTATCTGCCTTGGGATGAGACGGCTGAAGTGTGGCAGGGATGGACAGTGGGACAGGAGGAACACAGGAAGCGAGAACCACTGAACCTTCAGTGAAAGCTTCCAGCAGCAGCTCCACACTCCAAGGAGTTGAGAACAGCTGAGCATGACAGGCAGGATGTAAGAAGCTCACTCCAGGCTGCGGAATCCAAATCACCTTTGAAAGGGGTGATGTCAGCATCAAGCACATCCAGTGGGACTAAGAAGACCCATATGGGATGGTGTCCAGAGGGAGCTGCATAGGCTGGAGGGGAGAGCTCAAGGGAACCTCAGGAACTTCAACAAGGCCAAGTGTGATGTCCTGCAGCCGGGCTGGAGCAAATCCCAACATCAGCACAGGGTGGGGGTGGGTAGATGGGAAGCAGCTCTGCAGAGGTCCTGGAGATACTGAAGGTTGAAATATTGGTTATGAGCCAGTAATGTGCACTGGCTGCATCAGAGGGGTGGCCAGCAGGTCAGGGAGGAGATTCCCTGAGTTCCTCAGCATAAGAAAGACATGGACTTGCTCAAGAGGGTCCAGAAAGAGTCATGAAGATCCAGAGGCTGGGGCACTTCTACACAGACAGGCTGAGTATTCAGCTGGAGAAAAGAAAGCTCTGGAGAGACCCTAGTGTGACCCTTCAGTGCTTAAAGGGGCTACAGGATAGCTGGGAAGGGACCTTTATCAAGGAGTGTGGTAATAGGACCAGGAGTGATGGTTTCAAACTGAAAGAGGGGAGACTGAGGCCTTGGAACAGGTTGCCCAAGGAAGTTGGGGCTGCTCCACCCCTGGCAGTATTCAAGGCCAGGTTGGATGGGGCTCTGCACAACCTGGTCTGGTGAGAGGTGTCGCTGCCCATGGCAGGGAACTGGCACTGGATGATCTCTGAGGTCCCTTCCAGCTCAAACCCTCCAGTGACTCTGGCTGGAGGGACTTCCGAGAGTGACCCTTCCACCACAGTTGATCCACATTTGCTGGGAAGGCTGAAGGGACTGAAGCTCTGGGGTCTCTCTGAACTTCATCAGCTCAGCAGCAGCTCCTCTGACAAGGCCTGTCACAAGCAGCACACACAGGAGAAAGGCTTTATGGTCGAAAGGCTGTCATGAAGGGGAAATACATTTACAGGAAGAACCTGTTTTCCCTTCAAATACATCCCCCCACATCAGGCTAATGAAATGTGATTAATTTATTAATGATCTATCGGTGGTTTCTTTGGTTTTAAGCAGCTTAAAAAAGATGTGAGCGGAGCACAAAGACAACGAGAAGCAGCGCGTGGCACTTCAGCTAATCATCAAAAGAGGTTTCATGCCGCATGAAAGTAAAATAGAGCCCGCGGGGTAATTAAAGCAAGATTTGAATGAGGGTGAATGAGTAATTAGCATTATTCATTCAAATCTCATTTACACTGAGGGAAGGACTCACATGATTTACAATCATTTTTCAGGCAGCACCAGGGTTTGTGCTCTTCTTTTCTTTTTTTTTTTAATGTGAGTAAAACTTTCCTGCTCAAGAAAGGAGAAAGTTGTGGCCAAGCCCAGAGTCCAAGTGAGGACCCAGCACAGCCCCTGACAGTGCCGCTCCAGTCCTGAGCAGGACAGGGGGATCTTCTGCAAGAGCGCAAGTCACTACCACACCTCAAGTACTGGGGTCAGGTTTGGGCATCTCAGTACAAGAAGGACATTGAGGGGCTGGAGTGGGTCCAGAGAAGGGCAATGAGACTGGGGAAGGGTCTGGAGAACAGACCTTGTGAGGAGCAGCTGAGAGAGCTGAGGCTGGTTAGTCTGGAGAGAAGGAGACTGAGGGAAGACCTTATTGCTGTCTGCAACTGCCTGACAGGAGGGTGGAGAGGGTGGGTGGTTCGTCTCTTCTCCCAAGGAACAAGAAACAGGACAAGAGCAAATGGCCGCAAGTCGCCCCAGGAGAAGGTTAGGTTGGCCCTGAGGGGAAACTTCTTCCTAGAAAGGGCCCTCAGCACTTGGAACAGGTTGCCCAGGGAAGGGACTGAATCGCCATTCGTGGCCGTGGAGATGTGGAGCTCAGGGATAGGGTTTAGCAGTGGGTGGGGACAGCTGGGTTCATGGTTGGACTGGATGAGCTTGAAGGTCTTTTCCAACTTAAACGATTCTATAACTCCACACCACCCAGCACGCTGCCCATTGCGAAGGAAGCAGATTCAAGCACCAACCTCACTCGCCTGTTTGTCAGGGCTGACAGCACTGAGCAGCTGAAAAGAACTGCCCTGAATTTCACTGACTTCTCTATCTCCACAATCAAATATCCAGGAGCACAAAGGCAGAGGCTTTCTGGACAACACGCAGAGCTTTTTCAAGTAACTACCAGGTTGGCCAGTGAGCATCACCACAGCAAACGGTTGAGACAGGGCTGGAAAAAGCCACAGCACCAACATCAATCTGGAAATTATTTGCAAGCGGCAGGCTAACAAGGTTCTGCCAATCCTCAGGCCAATCCTCCTCTCCCACCACCACCCCACTCTCAAATACCCCTTGGTGAATTCCGAGACCGCAGGACATAAATAGAAGATGAAAATATGGGTAAGAGGTAGAGATAGAAGATCCTTGTGCTGTCAAAAAAATAAAGATGTCAAATCGGTATCTTTTTGAGACCCAACACACATCCACACACCCAGCCCAGCACCCGGCTTCAAGATAAACTGGAATTTGCAGATAAGACCATGAACCTCCAGCAGCCCCAACGTCCCCTCTAGGTAAAGCCCAGCGACAATTTTAGCAACACTCCCCCGCAGTGACACAATTCAAATGAAATCCCAATGTGTTTTGCACTGGCTAGAACTAGCCTTGGCTTCACCTCCGGCCCCCAGAGCATCGTGCTAGGGACAGACACCCCCGAGATGTGAGATCTTGGCCCTGGGAGAGCAACGGCTGTGGGGCAGCAGCACGAGGACGTGATGAGCTGCGAGCCTGACGTGGGGAGCAGAAGCCTGCGGTGACAACAGGCTCTGTGGAAAATGGAGGCTGGGCTGTGGAGTCTCTGATAGAAGATTTTGAGAGACTGTATTGGGGTCTGTGTCAGCCTGAATCCCTTCACACAGGCTCACACGCGCTGTCTCTGCCCAGTGATGGGAAGGAGTTTTACCAGCTCAGACTGGTACAGCTAGCTCCCACGTTCGGCATTTCTGAGCTGTCAGACATTGGGCGAAGCTGCTCGGCAGAGCTGTCCTGTGGATGGGAGGTGTGAGGAGCAGGATCAGGGCCTGGAGATTCTGGGGAGGGAAATGTAGTAATGGGGGAAATGACCAGCAGATTGAAAGCTGAGACCCTTGAATCTGAACCACCTGAACCTGACTCATTCAGTGGTTGGGGCAATGTTCCCCAGTCAAACCAGTGCAGCATCACACCAGGACTAAAACAGTACAGCTCCTCTCCTTCACATGCAGGGATGAGGAATAACCCCAGCAGTGAAGAGCTGCCAATTCTCTCTCAGCCCTCTCTCTCCTGTCACAGACTCCAAAGCATCTCTCTGCAACACAGTTTAACCCCATTCAGCCCAGATGGTTTTGAGCAGCTCCTAAGAGAACTGGGCTCAGGTCCAGCACAACTCACCTCAGTGTCACTGTGCATGTTCCCTGCAGAGTAATGAACAGCAGAATTCTCTCCCTGAGTAACTCAGGTAGATGTTGAAAACAGGGGGCTACAGGGTAGCTAAAGACCTAAAGTTTAGGTTTTTCTTCTTTTTGCTAAGTTTGGACCTGAGGCTCAAGCCCCACTACAGAAAATACCTGACACTGGTGCTGTGAGATTGAGGGGGAGTGTTTAACTAATCCTGAGCTCTTGGCTGGTGAGCCCAGGCTGTCTGCAGACAGGGTGGCTGGGGATTGCTGTCTGTACCCTTCAAACCCCAAATCCAAGAGGATATCCCAAAAATCACTGTTCCTACCAACAGCACTGACGAGCACACAGGGTGAGTCTGGTCTCAGTGAGGATTTGGGTTCCCAAAACACCCCATGAGCTATCAGCTCCCATTCACCCAGACCACAGACCCCAGCACAAACCAGATCTCTCCAGGAGCTGCTCCCTGCCTGGATATTGCTTTGGGAAGAGACAACATGCTCCACAGCTTGGGGCTACTAAACCCTGGATCTGACACATGAATCACTTCTGTGCTCTGGGCCACCAGTAAAAAGCTTTTGTTTTAGGGGAATTCCCTGCATTTCAGTCTGTGCCCATCGCCACTCCCTGGGTACCACTGAAAAGAGCCTGGGACAACAGCAGCAGCAGATTTTTTTTCCTGTATGAATGACAATAACAGAGGGGACAAGTTACAGGGACTCAAAACACACTGGCAAGAGGTTTTGTGACCCAAGATCCCTCCTGTTCAGCATGAGATGATCACTAGAGCCAGCAGAGCCATAATCATACACACATAATCCATCAAACAAACCCCCCAGGATCAGTTCATGTCACAGAATCATAAAATCATAAAATGTGTTGGGTTGGAAGGGACCTCCAAAGGGCATCCAGGCCAATCCCTCAACACCAAGCAGGGCCACCTCTAACCAGATCAGACTCCCCAGAACCCCACCCAGCTGGTGTTGGTCTCTTCTCCCAAATTACTAATGAAAGGACAAAGGGAAATGGCCTCAAGTTGTGTCAGGGGAGGTCTAGCTTGGATCTTAGGAAGAAGTTCTTTACTGAGAGAGTGGTTGGACACTGGAACAGGCTGCCCAGGGAGGTGGTGCAGTCCCCATACCTGGAGGTGTTTAAAAACCAAGTAGCTACAGCACTTGAAGCCATGGCCTGGGGGTTCGGGAGATGTCTGGATGAGGGCCAGACTTGATGATCCTGGAGGTCCTTTCCAGCCATAGTGATTCTATGGGGCCTCCACCACCTCTCTAGGCAGCCTGTTCCAGGCATCCTCCACCCTCAGACTGAAGAGCCTTTTCCTCACATCCAGCCTCAATCTCCCTCTTTCCAGCTTAAATGTCAGGATGTCAAGACATGCTCAACAGTTTAAGAACAGTGCAGGGAAAGAAACAGGAGGACAACATCCCACTTCAAATCTGGTGCCAGGACCCATGTGTAGGCCCAGCACTGCTGCGTAGGGCAGGAGTAGAACTTAGGAAGAGAAGAACAACTCCAGAACCACAGTCAGGCACCTCCACAGCAAAACCCAAAGTGCTGCAGCAACAAAAGAAGGGAAATTTTCCCCAAAGGTCTCTGGTCCAAATGGAAGAACAGCCAAACAGATCAAGACAGGTGATTCTCCCTCTCTGCTCTGCCCTGCCAAGACTTCACCTGGAGTCGTGTGTTCAGCTGTGGAGCACCAAGCACCAGAAGGATGAGGAGCTGTTGTAGCGGGTCCAGAGGAGGCCACCAGGATGATCAGAGAGCTGGAGCTCCTCTGCTCTGGGGACAGGCTGAGAGAGTTGGGGTTGTTCAGCCTGGAGAGGAGAAGGCTTCGGGGGTCCTTATAGTGATCTTCCAGTCCCTGAAAGAGGCTGTCAGAAGAGCAGAGAACAATAGGACAAGGGGTCATGGTTTGAAGCTGGAAAAGAGCCAAGTGAGGCTGGAGAGGAGGAAAAAGTTGTTGAATCTGAGGGTAGGGAATCCCTGGAACAGGCTTCCCAGAGAGGGGATGGAGGCCTCATCCCTGGAACCATTCAAGGTGAGGCTGCCTGGGGCTCTGGGCAACCTGGTCTGGTTAGAGATGGCCCTGCTTGGTGTAGGAGGGTTGGACCCTTTGGAGGTCCCTTGCAACCCAACACAGTCTGTTATTCTATCTCATGTGTTACAGCCCCGGCAAAGACATTGAGGGCTATGTGCTGCTGAGTGTATGGACAGGAGCATCTGAGGACTCACCTGAGTCCCTGGGCTACCCTGCCACGAGGACAGGAAAAGGCCACCTTCCCTCAGTCCCCTATCAGTAAGGGATTGGAGACTTCCCTGCCCTGATGCAATCAGTAACTTGAACAACCACAGCACCCCTCACCACTGGGCTCCTCCAGTGCACTCAGTACGATGAGTGTCACCACAGAGCGACACACTGGCGGCTGCTGACCCAAGTATCACTCTCATGGCCATTTTGGGAAGGGAAAGAGAAGCCAAAGAGAACAATTCTGTCAGCTCCTGTGCGTCACAAGGCTCCGGATGGGATGGAGATCACACCCCACTCACCCACCACCTTGTTATGACAGTCCCAAGAAAGGACAAGAGCAACTGCTCCGTGGAAAAGACTCACAAACCAGCATGAGTGGCTTGTAAATAAAACTGATTCCCAGCCTGCCACAACAGCCCTGTAAGCCGTTCTGTGACACAGCCCTGGGTTCACTGCGACCCTGATTCACAGACTTTTATGTCCCAGCTCTGTCAGTGGGTCAAGCATGAAGCTCTTCACCCAACAGTCACATCAAAGTCACATTATGTTTTGTTCCATCAGAAGGGGATGATGTTCAGAAGGGGATCCTGCATCCCCTCACCACAAACTGCTGCTCCAAATACCTAGAGCAGCTCTGCCTCTCAAACGTTCCCGAGAGCGAGGGCTCTGCAGTAACCAGACAGCAGCTCCCACACGATCTTGCTCGGCTGCCAAATGCCGGCCTCTGCCTCAGCTTCCCTCAAGTGCTGCTCAACTGCAGAAAGCAACCCAAGTTCTCTTCGAGTAAATGGGGTTTAAGTAGGATTTGTTTTGAGGAAAGGAGAGCAGTAAATCAGAGCAGCCGCTACTCCAGCTTGAGGCCAGCGGGAGTCTCAACAGCTTGATTTTGCCAAAGATAAAATAGAGAACGTAAATACGGCCATAAATTCACCAGGGGAAACGACTGCTGAAAATAAAAATTATTTCCTAGAGAGGAATGAGAAAAGCAAAATTGTTTTGGGAAAGACTTGACCACTGCTCCAGCCCCCTCTGAGCAGGGCCCTGAGGCACTGGCTGACCAACTCACACCCACTGGCAGAACACACTGGCCAGTGGGGATTTCTTTAGAGAACAGCCACAAATCACTGCTATTTTACAAGAGGAACCTCAAAGCCCTTTTACCCCCCACAACTCACCCCAGAGCCAGAGCATTTCCCCAGGCACAGAGAAGCAGGCAGGTCACCTCCTGCCACCTGATGGCTCTATGTGACTTTGAGTTTGAACAGATTTGTTATCACCACAACACAGCAGCACCATGGCAGCACCAAGCTTCTCCCAGCTCCTCATTCCTGGGCTTTCAGGACTTTGGGAGCGCGGACTTTGGTTAGATCTTGATCCAACCTTGTTAGTCACTCAGTGGACTTTATGATGTTCTACACAGGTTCTTTTCAAGCTCCAACAAGGATATCATAGATCCACACCATTAGCAAGACCACAGAAAAAACTATCTCAAAACAAAGCATCAAAGGGATTATAAAGCACTGGCCAGGTCAGTGCTCTGGGCACGACAGATCTCACTGGGAAAAATATCCACAACCCCAAAGGCTGTAAAAAACCCTGACTGCCAAGTTCACAGACTCACAGACAGGTTTGGGTTGCAGAAGCCCTTTAAACTCATCAAGTCCAACTTCTCCCCCAGCTCTGCCAGAGCCCCACCGACACCTGTCCTTCACCCCACAGCTCCGGGGCCCTGACACCCCTCCAAACATGGGGACCTCCCCACTTCCCTGGGCAGCCTGGGGGACTCTGTGGAGGCAGAAATTGTTCCTCAGGGCCAAATTCAACCCCCCCGGGGGCAACTTGAGGCTGTTTCCTCTCATCCTGTCCCTTGTTCCTGGGGAGAAGAGACTGAGCCCCGCCTGGCTCCAACCTTCTGAAGTTGAGGGGGTTGCAGAGAGTGAAAAGGTCTCCCTGAGCCTCTTGTTCCCCAGTTAAACCTTCCCAGTTACCTCAGCCCCTAATCCAGCTCCATTGCCCTTCTCTGGACACACTCCAGCCCCTCCATGTCCTTCTGGCAGTGACTGAGGGGCCCAGAACTGACTCCAGGGTTGAGGTGGGGCCTCTTCAGTGCCCAGTACAGGGGGATGATCCCTGCTTTGGTCCTGCTGGCCACACTAGTGCTGGTACAAGCCAGGATGGTCTTGGCATCTTGGCCAATTGGGCGCACACTGCATCATCTTCAGCCAATTTAATATGAAGGAGGTTCCCTGCACAAAGCCACCACCAGGAACAGTTCTTTATGCTACTTCCAGAGATGCCAAAGGCACGTACGAATCACTCTGAGGCTCTTCACACACCTACTCATAGCACAGTACACAGGTCTGGGCTCTCAGCCAGCCCCACTCATCAAAGACTCTGGGAAACTGGTTGACACTGCAGAGGAGATTCCAGAACCAAGAGCCAAAGGCCTAGTGACAGGTGGGGAGGCTGGGGCAGTGCTCCCCAAAGACCTGAAGGTTGCCCAGAGTGGGAAGGGTCCTGCTTACAGCCCCTCTTGAAATGTTTGAAAAGGGTGGATAGAGGCTGGACAGGAGGAACAAGCTGTTGAATCTGAGGGTGGGGAATCGCTGAAACAGGCTGCCCAGCGAGGGGATGGAGGCCCCATCCCTGGAGCCATTCAAGGTGAGGGTGGCTGGGGCTCTGGGCAACCTGGTTTGGTGAGTGGAGTGGTGGCTCTGCTTGTTGTAGGGGGGTTGGACTGGATACCCTTTGGATGTCCCTTCCAACCCAACATGTTCTGTGACTCTATGATTCTATGAATCATCTTCGCCTGTGGAGACAGGAGTCACTCAACAGTGAGAGACAAGGGGTCACGGAGAAAATCCTGGTGAACTGCAGGTCTGCAAAGCCAACACTCGTACAGGATGGACAAGCTAATATTACAGACCAGATTTCTGCGTACAAATACACTGTACCGGGGGAAAGCCACTATACAGGGACTCCTGGCCCTACAAAAGGCTCTGGACTACCTGGATTTCTCAGATCTGAGAGTCTCATCCCATCAGAGGCTTCTCAGAGCGACTACAAAAGGCCTCACTGGAGAAGGAAGTGTCCCTGTGCTGGTAACATGGTGAAAGAGACTAAAGAGTAGGAGTAACCAGCTGTTTCCTGCACGGGAGGTACAGAGCTTCACAGGGAGAGAAACAGGACCTGTGCTGGACCAGGACATTGAGTCCAATGCTACAGCGAGGCAGGTGGGAAGTGACCAAGGATCCCTATGGCAATATTCAAGATAAGAAACCACAGAGAACAGCACAAGGACCTTCCGACTCCAAGTAACCTGGTAATGAATGACAGATGAAGTTCCGTGTGGATAAAGCAATGTCTGCAGTGAGTACAAAATTCATCTCCATTTCCCACTAAACCAGATGTGCCTGGAGACAGCCCTAGCAAACAGGAGAGCTTAGGGCTGTCAGGACCAGGCGGACATTGAATCCAATGCCAAACGGATGTTCTGAAGGAGCCAGGAGTGAGTGATGCCCTGGGGGCTGTGGGATGAATCTGCTAAAGGAGAGGCACTAGCAGAGGCCAAAAGGAACACAGAATTACAGAACATTAGGGATTGGGAAGGACTTCGAAAGATCATCCAGTCCAATCCCCCTGCCAGAGCAGGATCCCCTAGATCAAGTTGCATAGGAACATAGCCAGGCAGGTTTTAAACATCTGCAGAGGAGACTCCACAACCCCCTGGGCAGTCCATTCCAGTGCTTGGTCACCCTCACTAGGAACAAGTTCCTTCTCATATTGATGTAGAAGCTCCTCTGTTTCAGCTTACACTCATTTCCCCTTGTCTTATCATTAGATGCCACTGAGAAGAGCCTGGCTCCATCCTCCTGACAAACGCCCTTTCCATATTTATCAACATTCATCGGGTCACCCCTCAGTCTCCTTTTTTCCAAGCTAAAGAGACTCAGCTCCCTCAGCCTTTCCTCACCATGGAGATGCTCCACTCCCTTCATCATCTTTGCAATTCAGTACCTCAGGTTTTTAATCACTGACACATCACTGCCAGCAGGGATCCCGCACTTCCCTGTGGGACAAACCCCATGCAACGGGCACACATGAAGGGCAGCGGCAATTTATTCCTGACCATGTCTCTTCATCCTCCAGGGAATGGGATTTTGCAGATGTCTGGATCAATAAAGTTTTGCCACAGATTGCAAAGGGAGCAAGAGAGGGCTGAAGAATACAGATCACACTCAGAGCTGGACTCCCCAGGTTTGTTTCTTGGAGAGAGAAGGCTTCACATGAGCCAGGGAATAAAGATCCATTTGATGTGGTTCTGCGGCAGATCCCCGAATTCCTCCTCCCAAACACTTCTGTTTTGTTTTATTTATTTAGTATCCTCGGAATCCTAGTTTACACTATGAAAATTCGTCTTTTAAAACTGCTTTAACTCCAGCTTCAAACAGCAGCCAAGCAGCTCTCGCAAGGGTATGTCTGCTAGGATTAAAATTCACTCTTTTCTCAACAGCTTAAATCTGTTTCCCCATGAAAATGAGGGTTTTCGGAGGAGATGCCACATGCAAGGCCACATACCTTAATTTTTATGCCAGTTGAAGACTCATTAACACCAGAGCCAGCCCCACTCCACCACCATCACCTCCTCCAGCCCCGTGCCTGCCCACAGTTGTTTCTCCAGCAGGGTGACTTGGCAGCTCATCCCCAAATCCCTAACAGAGCAACATCTCCAGGAGTTAAGGAAGAGTCATCAATGCACCCTTGAGGCAGCACGGAAACCATCTACACCAGAAACACATCATAAACACAGCACCCTCCGGGCTCCCTGCTATTTTAAGCACAAGAGATATAGAACTTTATAGGCAAGGACTTGTTAGACATGAGCCCAGCACAGCTGCACCGATCCCAGTGCCTGGTGCTCAGTACATCCAAGGGACACCACCCCGATGCCACAAGCACCATCACTTGTCCTACATGTAGGGTTCTCCTGGGGTGCAGTACAGTGACATCCACAGTTAGCCCCAGAAGCTGTTAGGTTTAGCCCTTGCAGCTGCCAGGTTTAGCCCCTGGAGCTGTTAGGTTTAGCCCTGGGAGCTATTAGGTTTAGCCCTGGGAGCTGTCAAGTTAAGCCCTGGGAGTCATTTTTCCTTGTTCCTTCATCAATTTGACTCGATCACAGAAACCAGGTGGGGATTTTTAGGAGAGCAGAATCACTGGGTGCTGCTGCCACAACCCTGGGAGAGTGGGTTAACGGCTGAGCTGGACATTGCAGCGGGGGGCTCAGAGGATGATAATAAACAAATTGTCCTCATCAGCCACTCTCTGGCACAACCAAACCTGATGTTCAGCCTCCCGGCATGGTCTGGTCATCCATATGGCTGAGTTTCCCTTTTGTACTTTGTCAGGATCTCAGAGGAGGTCAGGCGTGAGCACCTAGCATTGTTTTCTGACAAATTTGTACCTAAAAAGGTGGAACTAACATCCAAAGAGCCAAAAGCTGGTACCATGGCCTTATTTAGACACAAAAAAAAGAGCTGCCTGGCTCCAATGCTCTTCATCTAAGCAAGGTAACAGGGTGAAATCCTTCACTCTGGAGTCAAGACCGTAAATTCCAACCCAGCAAGTGCCTAATGTAAAGCTGGAAAGAATCCCTGCTCCTGTCTCAGCTGCCTGGGAGGGATTAACTACCTGGATCCTCTGGAAACACCCCACAGCCCCCTGAAAAGAGATGAAAGCAGACAGGTTCGTGAATTAATCACAGCATTATGAGCAGAATTGCTAAAATTAAGCAAGGGGGGACGTGTGTGTATGTGTGTGTGTGTGTGTGTGTCCGTGCTGAAGCATCTGTTCAAGTTTAGGCACAGAAAGCATTTCTCAGCCCAATGACTCCACAGGGAAATGCCTCGTACATCAGCTCGTCTGACTCAATTTTTCCATCGCATTTCCCTTCATCCACTCTGGTCCATAAATAACGCTATTCGGTGGTTTTTTTCCAAATATAACTTTCTATTTATAGGGTCAGAAAAACCTTGTAACTTGGTGTTATTGCTTCAAACCCCCCGAGGTTCCTCCTCGAAACGTGACTGTGAAGGCATCATCAGGCAACACTGAGGTACAAAATGAAGTGACCCGGGTTCACAGAGGGGAAAGGGTTTGCTCTTTGCTCCAGTATTTCCCACTCTCAACATTTCCTTCACCAGAAACTACCTAGCAAGGTCGTGAGCATCCAGCTGTAGAGCACCGTATGTCAGCTCTTGTTTTAGGGGAATTCCCTGTTTCAGTCTGTGCCCATCACCACTGCCTGGGTACCACTGAAAAGACTCTGGGACAACAGCGCAGAGGAATTTTTCCAGTAAGAATGAAGCTAACAGAGAGGGGACAAGTTACAGAATCACAGAACATTAGAGATTGGAAGGGACCTTGAAAGATCTACCACAGAAGGATCCCCTAGATCAAGTTGCACAGGAACATGTCCAGGAAAGTTTTAAATGTCTCCAGAGGAGACTCCACAATCTCCTTGGGCAGCCCCTTCCAGTGCTCTGTCACACTCACAGTAAAGAAGTTCCTTCTTATGTTTATGTGGAACCTCCTGTGTTCCAGCTCTCACCCCTTGCCCCTTGTCCTATCATTAGATGACACTGAGAAGAGCCTGGCTCCATCCTCCTGACATCCATCTTTCACATACAGGGACTCAAAAGTGGCAAGTGGTTCTGCGACCCAAGATCCCTCCTGTTCAGTGTAGGGTCTGGCAGCCTTCACCTTAAATCTTCCTTTTACCCAAATCCCAGTGCCTCGGCTTTATAAATCCAACCCAGCTTCTCCACAGCCCCCAGTCTGGGCAGAGTCACACAGCACCACGCAAAGGGAAATTTCATTCCTGAGGTTTCTAACCAAAAGCAAAGAACCCACCGATGCCAAAGACTAGCCAGTGCGGGGGTGAGGTGGGTTTTTCAGAAGTGGGGCAAACACCCAACAGAGCCGGGGAAATGCAACTGAACACCCTTTCACCACAGTATTAACCACCGCTGGGGTGAGGAGCCAGCACAGCCCGTTATGGGGCAGCAGAATCCCACAAAAAGCAGCTGGAAAGAGGGATAAGGATGTGGGTTCTGCAAGAAAATGTTCCCTCAACCCAGCCGCCATCATCAGATGGCTCAGCAGGTCCAGGGGCAGTTTTTGGAGGCATATCTGGAATTCCAGGAGACTTGATGCACTGCGCTGGGATCCAGGGAGGGAAGGCACTTCCCTGGACAGCTCACCAGGGTTAAAGTGGAGCAGAAAAAGTAGGGAATATTAATGGAACCTTTTTCAATGGGAATAACTGACTTCTTACTAACCAGAGTAAAAAGAAATCCTGGAGCACAAACCCTGTTAAAGCACTTTGCAAGCCCAAAAGCTGGAAGCGGCGTGCGAAGAAGGATGTCGCCTTCCTCCCGAGGAGAGAGCAGCACCCGCCAGCCGGGACCACAGAGCAGTAGACAAAGGGGTCCATTATCTGCCAGGGTTTCACTCCGGCTGTTTAACAATCCTTCCCGCTGTCTGAGTTTGCACTGCTGTTCAGGGAGTCCCACTGGAGCAGAGATGAGACACCTGCTACAACCACTTTGCAATGCCAGCAGAGAAAATCTGATGTGGTGTCAGGAAGAGCCACAAAACTGCCCCCCTCAACGACCCCAGAGCCTCTTTCCAGGATGCTGTGCTGGTCCTAAGTGGTTGAATTCCACTCTCTACAAGAAGGGCACTGGACCTCACCCTTTGCTTGGCAACAGTGAGGTTTTAGGACAGTTTGGGATTCTCTGAGCTCACAGAAGCTGCTGACAGTCACTCATTTACCAAGTCAACAAATCTGTGTTAAAATCCATCACAAATCCTTCATCAATGATTAGATTTCACAGCTTGTAAGGATTTTTTTCATGGGTCTTGCCCTTGTCAGCCACAAAGCCAGGAAAAAAGACCTTTGATGATAAAATTCACACACAATTCCCAAAGCAACTCCCTTTGGAACCACAGAAAAAGCTTGAACTAACCCAGGTCTACACTAAAAACTCTTCAGAATGTACAAAACCTTTGCTAAATTCTTACAATTGATCTGAACTCCCCTCACAACAGCCTGTCCTCACTCCCAAACTGCTCATGGATTTCTTTGAACATTCTCTCTAACTCAAGAGATCACTCAGGTCTTTAAGTGCAAATGTTGTCTCTCAGCAGCGATTCCACAGCCACCACAGCAGCACAGAACAAACTCACCGTTTTGGTTTCAGGTATCAAACACAGTGCTGTTGATGATGGGACAGCCAAGCACTACAAGATTGTTAGGAACTTCTCACCATTGTTTAAGGCAGAGCAAAGGTGAGAGAAACTGGTGATGAACCCGGGCGGCCACAACAGCAGACAAAGGTGTTCTCAGCACATCAGGAAAAACAGAGCTGGTTGTCCAAAAGTTTTATGTGACCCAAAACACAAACCTGCAGAGGTGGTTGTCAGAGCTCACTCACACCCCTTCCACATCCCCTTCTGCCCCATCCTCTGCTATTTCAATTTAAAAATGTCCGCCCAGGCACTGTTTTTCCAGAAAGCCACTGCAAAGGGATTGTTTCCTTACAAGGAGCCACAGAAACGCTCCCAGTGCAGCCCCAATACTCCGCTTACCCAACACCGACCACAGGCAGACAGCACTCCCAGCTCACCTGAGCCTCTGCTCCAAGCCCTCAGCCCTCATCTCCTCTTAAGCAGACATGGTCAGAAGCCCCCAGCTCTAATAGATCCCCAGCATGGGAAAACCCACAGTCAAACCACTCTACCTCAGCTTTAATCGTTGGACTGTCTCCTCGTCAGGAGCTGTTGTCACTGCCCTGGGCAAGGAGGAGGTCGATGGGTGAGGAGAAAGGACAGCAGGCAAGGAGCAGGAAGGACGGCAAGTGACAAGAAGGAAGGATGATAGGCGAGGAGGAGGAAGGACGGCAGGCAAGGAGCCCACGCATTTGTCAGACACAGAAAATATGTAATGGTTCACCCCACCCACCGCCAAGCCCTCCGGAGACACTTCAGTCACCAGTGCAACACGCAAGGGAAAACAAACGCATCCCCTCCTGCCTCGTTAGATCGGCAGAAACACTGGAGTTTAATGTTGGGATTGCAGGACATCCCTCTGCTTGCAGGGGAATAAGGACTGGAGCAGACGGCTCCATGTACCTGAGTGCTTATTCATTTATCTCCTTTTAAAAGTTCCCACCTACCCCCCCTTTGTAGAATGGAGCTAGTTTGTTCCCCCAGCAAAGCACCAGGACAACTTCAGAAAACACTTGGAAAGAATCAAAACAACAGACAAGGGCACCTTTCACCTCCCTAATGACCAAACCCAGCAGCTCCCTGCCTTCCCAGTGACCTGAAGGAAGGTTTTGGTTACTGGACCGATCTCTGGTTTGCTGAGCACCAACCATTAAACCGGTTTCTAACAGACTGGGACAGATTCTTTTCATCCTGTCAGTTATCCTTGACTTCCAGTGGGGCAGAGGATGTGGAAATAATAACAAGAATTAACCTGTCAAATGGGAGGGGGTTGTTCTTGCTGTCCTCTTGAACAGAGAGGACACTCTATGCATCTCACTGAGCACCCAGGGAAAGAGCAGAGCGCGGTGTCACCAACTGTTGCTCAGGAATCCATAACCGCGCGTCCATGCCCTAATTAAATCGCTGTGCACCATCTCCTATTTGTAATCAATTGGACGGCAGAACAAAATTAGCCTTTTGCTGGGAAGCGGGGTCGTGGCGACCACAAAGAGTCAGAACCTGACCCCATGAAAGAGAACTGGCTAAAAAAACCTCATGAAAAAGAACTGTACAAACGTCAACCTTGTGAAACTGGACAGCAACGGGGGAAAGTTTGGTCTGACAGAGGCAAAAACTTTCAGTAGCTGATAGAGGGGATGGATTTTTCTCCTCGTGCTCTGCATTGGGATCGAGCACATAGAAATGTCAAACCTGGGGCACGGCCGGAGCCCTCCAGACAGGGCAAACGCGGGCAATCAAAAGCTCTGTAAGCGGTTATCTGGCTGAGGGGAGCAGGAAGCTGCTGCTCTCTCTGCCCGTGTCTGCTGTCACAGACCAAACCCAGGGACCTGCTAGGCACGGTCCTATCAGGCTGGGGAGTGATGGCTGAACTGTCTTGGATGAGGGAGTTCAGTGAGGGAACAACGTTGGGCTCCTTACAGCAAAACATACCTGTTAACTTGAGCTAAGATCAGCGTCACAGGAAAGAGCTAAACTCAGCACTGAAGGGGATGGGAACCCATCAAAGGCAGGAGGAACTCCCCAAGGCAGGAGGTCCCCCCTAAGGCAGAAGGGACTCCCCACAAGACTGAAGCACCCCCCCTCCCCAAGGTGGGAAAAGCCCCTCGAAGGCAGGAGGGAGCCCCGGAGGCAGTGCTCATCGCCCATCTTGCTCTTCTCCACTGCCAAAGCCATGACCGACGGTTCCATCCCTTCCCTCCCCGCCGGCCCCTGACCGACCCGCCACTTCCCTCTCCTTTCCCGAGCAGCCCGGAGCGACAGAACCGCCGGGAGGGCCGGGGGGCTGCTCTCGGCCCCTCGCGAACCTTCGCTCCTTGGACCCCTCGGGGCACCCGGATCGGTGCCCTCCGGCTGTCGGGTCCCCTCAGAAGGCCATGATCCCCTCAGAGTCCCCCCAGATCTCCTCAGAGCTGCCGGGTCCCCTCAGAGCCCTCCGATCCCCTCAGAGCCTCCGGGACCCCTCAGAACCCCCCCGCGATCCCCTCAGAGCCGCCGGGACCCCTCAGAGTCCCCTCGACCCCCTCAAAGCCGCCGGGTCCCCTCAGAACCCTAACCCTAACCCTAACCCTAACCCTAAACCCTAACCCTAACCCAAACCCTAACCCTAA
>JAOXOE010027155.1:0-19233 GCA_028565055.1 Phoeniculus purpureus
CTTCTAGACACCAAATCCAAGGGAATTTTACACTAAGCCTCAAAAAAACCAGTGTATCAGCGATGTTCTACCTCTGTGCTTCTCCAAACTGGAATGTTAGGAAATGATGAGAAGCAAGACTCAAAGAGCAGAACAGTTGCAGCAGTCCATCTAGCACATCACCCTTCACATCACCATGCTCCTGAGAAGATGCTAGTGCATGCAGCAATAACCAACCCCAGAACTTCCTTCCCTCAGATACTCTCTTAGCACCCAACAGCTTTCAGCTCGAGGACCTCCTCAACCAACCACAGCATTGCTGTATTTAATAACCAGTGCTGAGTTTTCACTGTTAGTGTCCCATCATCTTGCCTCCTCATGAGCTGTCAGACTCCATCATGCCACGCTGGCAGGAGTTCACACAATTGAACCTAACGCTTTGCTCTCCTGCCATTAGACACGAAGGCAGTTTGAGAAACACGAGCCCAACCTACCAGCTCAGCTGGGTGCAGGCTGTCAGAAGAGACAGGAGTGGCTACCCATGCCCAGTCTCCTGTCACCACACACCCTCCCCTGGTCATACAGGTCCTTCCTTGGCACCTGCATTTGAGACACAATCCCAGTTTGTGGAATTTCTATGGCCCCATCCAGAGCAGCAGCTGCACAGACCTCACCACAGCCACATACTGGGTCCAGTGGTCCCCACTGGCTCCACAAGCGCTCTCAACACGTCTTGCAGGAGAGCAGATCCTCAATGCAGCACTGGACATATGTGACCCAGTGCCAGGGTCTGTCCAGAACAGCTTCACTGTGGCCACAAGTCCCCTGCTAACCTGTCAGAGCTCCTCTCTGAGTACTCTGACTACTGTGTTTTTCAAGGAATTGGTGGGGGGGGACGGGACGGAAACAAAGTAAAATCCACACCCTTGCAGTGAATTAGGAAAGGCAAAAAACCTTCAAAAAAAGTTAAACTTTTACTTTCCATTATTTTCTTCAGCTCCTTCCTCCTAATGAAATCCATCAGAAACAGCCACACACACCAGTAAGTCCAGTACCAGAAATATGGAACAATTCCAGTCAGGTTGGACAGGGCTCTGGACAACCTGCTCTAGTTCAAGATGTTCCTGCTCACTGGCTCACTGCATGGGGTTGGACTGGAGGAGCCCTGAAGGTCCACCTAATTCTACAAGGACACCTATTCTTCCTTTCCCAAAATGATGTGAGATGGTGACAGCTTTCTTCACTCAATACAGGACCAACTGTACCTTGCCAGAGCAAATGTCCCACCTCACCTCTGAGTCTCCTCATGGCACATGTAAGAGCTTGGGGCACCGTACAAAATCAGGCAAAGCAGACTCCTCTCTCCTGGCTGCCCACTCACTGACTTCCTTGCCCTGAGGTGCTCCCTGTAGACAGCAGTATTGGACTGTTCCCTTCAATAACTTCACAGTCTCCTTTATCACCTCTGCATTTTCAACAGCCACAATACTCCCACAGTTCCCACCGCTTAACGATCCACTGCACAGAGAACCACTTCACCTTCATGCCTTCACACTAAGTCCTCAATGTTAAGGTTCATGGTAAAAGAGAAAATTATTGGTATAAAACCTCAAGGTCAGCATCCTGAAAAGTTTGCTCACATATATACAGGCATCAGAGGTATCTGGTGTCAGCAGTCACTGTTTCACTTAGAGGCCATATGAAAGCTGACTCGAACATGACAGGCTCTGAGTTCTGGTTTCTCCCCTGGCACAGGGGCCAGTGACACAAACCCAGCACTGCCCTGGGCCAGGACCTGCCTGCGGGCCAATGCTGGAGCACATCACCGCCAAGGAGGCGCCAGCCTGCTGGAAATAGCACCCTATTGACCTGTTGGTGCTGTGCCAGGGTCCTCTCCTTCATCCTTCTCCCTTTCCTGGGAGCTCTTCTAGCAGAACATCCTCGGGTAACACACACAGTGTGACTAAAGCCTGAGTGTGACCAGTCCAGCCAGGCATCGTCACTGTACGCCACATGTGCCTCGGTGCTTTAACACAACATCATTTCTGGTTCCATGTTTCAGTCTCACATGTTCCTTGAAGGGCATTTTGTAGCCAACACACGATTTAGTAAATAACAGTTCAGAAAGACCAGCAAGTGAGTGCTCAAGAGCACCAAGAGTTAGGCAGTGCTGATTCACTATCAGAGCAAAGTCAGAGAAAGCATCAGAAGTGAAGCCAAATAAAAGCACAACTCTTGCTGTCATGGAAACACAGTGGCTCTTGCTCTGGAAAATGCTGCTGCACACATGCACAGAGAAGTAGCCACAGCACTAAAACTGCTAGCCTCAAAAACATACATTCCTTTAATGCTACATGGTGTCTTGGAATACAACTACCCTAGGAAGTGATCTGAATCCAAGTGTGGGAAACATGCTTCAAGTAGGTTTGAAAGAAACACCAAAAACATATAAAGTAATAACAAACACTGAGCCTTCTTCTGTTCTGCTATACAGACCTGTTGGCAAAAAGTAAACTGGGCAGAAGCAGCCCTGGGAAAAGGGCTCCCAGAGAGGGCTGATGCCGGGCACAGGCTGGAACCCAGCTATACCCAAACATAGCATCGCTCAGGTTGCTGCCTGGGCAAGGAATGTCACAGAAAGGGGACAGGGATTACTCTGGCCACAGTGAAGACTGCTGCCTGCTGTGGTCTCACAGCTTAAAGGAAACTCAAGTGAGCTCCTGCCTCACCTGACAGCAGGCTGCTTTGTCAAACAACTCAGCAAAGCAGAGCTACTGTCTGCAATAGTTTTGCTGCTGTTTTTCCAAGAAAGAGCTGTAGAGAGTTTGGGATCAAATCCTGCCACTTCTCAGTGGCTTACAAGAGAAATCCAGACATGGGTGTTACATTATTCTTATTTACAGCAACCAGAGAACCTCTCAAAGCATTCCTGGCTCTGCACATCCTTGATATTCCTGCACGTTGAACAGCAACAGCCTTTCCCTTCTCAGCACAAAAACTTATCATCACACTAAAGGCGAGATGGTGTTCTCCTGTCAGAGAGGTTGATCCACGGTGGAAACCACCAACTGCCAGGAGAGTAACAGGTAGGTACCATCCAGGGCCAACTCCAGTGACACTTCTGTCCACTGCAAGCACAACCACCCTTGCTGCCGATAGTCATCATGCACTGACTGCTGACATGAAAAAATAAAACCACGTAACTCCTGTCACCCACATTAAGGGTGGGAATACATGACCAGCAAAACTTGTGAAAAGGAAAGTCTTTAAGTGGGTAAGAGAATACACAGACTTATTACTGCTTCCGCCATTCTTGGAAATAAACGTGACTTTCTCAATAACACACACAGAATCATCCAGTCACACTGAAATGTGGTCTGAAGCGAAAACTAGAATTAAAATACACTCTAGGGGTTAATATAAGCAAATACATTGCCACTTGTAATAGTTAAAACTCAACAACAAAACCTGACTTTGCTGCAAACAAGAAGGAATCAGGCATTTTCTGTGTGAAAAGAGTCTTCTCAAGTACTTTCCTGGAAGTTCGTTATAAACTACAGGGGAAAACAGTTCCCATCTCTGGGCTGACACGTACTGTCTGACCTGTGGCTGTGGGTGTGCTGGTGAGAGAGTCCCTGGATCTGCAGGCTCCCCACAATCCACTCAGGAGGGTTGGACAGGAAGCTGTGGATGCCCCATTGCTGGAAGTGTTCAAGGTCAGGTTGGTTAGGATTTTGAGCAACCTGGTCGAGTAAAAGATGCCCCTGTCCAGGGCATGCAGTTCAAACTGGAAGGCTTTGAAGGTTGCTCCCACCTCAAATCAGTCTGTGATTCCATGACTGACTCTGGGGAAGGGGCTATGCTTTACACAGATATCCAAAGCAGCAAGAAAACCCCACAGTGTACCAAGAGTAATGAGCTCCTCCCCTTCAGCAGCCACAAACAACAATGGCTGTTCAAACCAAGTCAGCCTACCCTCAGATGCCTAACAGCAGCTGCTGATGGTCATTTCCATCACAGCACCTCTTGGAGATGAAGATCTCCACTGCACAACCCACCAGAAGCTCCTCAGCAGTGAAAGCACCCTCTGTTTTTTTAACATTTCTTAAGCCTCTTCCCATTTTTACAGTGAACTGCAATGTTCTGGCAGGCAGGTGCTGAAGTATTCCAGGATTTTTAATGTCTTTCAGTCTCCTAAGTCTAACCCGCCTGCATTCCTACCTCTAGCCACAAGGGTCAGCCAAGTAATTTTAATGGCCATATTTTACGTCCTTACTGACTCTGAGATCCTGGGCAGGGTCTGTGACCCACCAGAGCTGCAAATCATCTGCAAATTCTGAAGCTGTAAACACTAATAGATTTTCACTTCAAAACTACCAGAATAGGTAATCTACAAACACACCAGAGGTGGTTTTATCACCTGTTCTCTTGAAGTTCACACAGCAGCAGCCCCATCACAGTGCTGCACAGCCTTCTCCTGACACCAGCACAGCAGGTTGCATGTCTTTCCTGAGCTTTCAGATACTCACCACTCAAGGGAGATGTTCAGAACAGAGTCACTGGTTACGTGGTGCTCAGCTTACAGCAACCTCAGAGCTCATCTACTCCTGCCATGGGAAAACAACAAATTCCATTCCTAAACCTCTACTCACTACTGTTCTGTTGCAGGGGCTACCTGCCATCACATCCAGCTACGAAGCTCTGGAAAACCTCATTCTTTTCCAAATCTGTCTGATAACAAAGTCTTTCTTTTTATCCTGAAATATCGTTTATTGAGGATTTCTTGCTTTGTAGCAGATTTCTGCACCTCCAACACGCACAGACTGTCCACATCACACAGAAGACCCCAGCTTCAGATAAAAGGCCCTGATGGGGAAGGAACTGAAACCACACAGAAGCATTTACAGCCTTCTTAATGTGCCAGATAGCCAGGAATTGAGAGAAAGACTTACACAGAAACAAGCTATTGTACCCAATAAACATCAATCAACCTTCTAAGGCTGCCAAGGTTCGCATGAAGCACTACATGCCAGCTGTTCCTGGCAGTAAACCTTGTCTTTAACCTGGTCTCACCTGCCAAGTGATACCAGGGCTCCATCAGGCAGAGCTCAGCACTGTTGAGGGCTCCTCTCACACTTCAGTCACTGCCATCTCAGTGATTTACCAGGCCTAAGTGCAATCCTGCCACACAACTTGAGCTCGAAAAAGAGATTTGAAATTCCCTGAAATTTCTTGGGAGACATCACATTTCCTGTTCTAACAGAAAATGATTAAAGAATCAATTCATGTCTTCCAACCTGGTCCTGGAGCAGCAATCCTCACACACAAGCTTATCCTGAACTCCAAAACTGGACCATATGTCCTGCTCAGCTCTTCCAAGACAGAAAACCACCAGGGACTAGCCAGAGAAAAGCCAGAGCCAGCAAAGGATCTTCTGTCCACACAGTGGTCACAAGATACACCAAGATAAATCCCAAGAACACCACTTGTTTAAAAAACATGAACAATTGGCCAAGAAGGCCAATGGCATCCTGGGGTGGATCAGAAGGGGAGTGGTTAGTAGATCGAGAGTGGTTCTCCTCTCCCTTTACTCTTCCCTGGTGAGACCGCATCTCAACTATTGCATCCTATTGAGTTCTGGGTCCCTCAGTTCCTGAAGGATACAGCTCTTCAACCACTCTCCCCAACACCTGTAGTGCTGCACTGCGTTGTTATGATCCAAGGGCAGGACCCATTGACCATGCTGAAACTCATACAACTGGCCTCAACCTATTGATCTGGCAGGCCATGATGGCACAAGCCTTAAGCAATGTGCAAGGGGAACCAAGCACTGTCTTGCTCTCAGGAAGGTGCAGCCTTGCTGTTCCTGACCATTTTACCTTCAAAGTCAACAAATA
Source organism: Phoeniculus purpureus (assembly GCA_028565055.1). NCBI lineage: Eukaryota > Metazoa > Chordata > Aves > Bucerotiformes > Phoeniculidae > Phoeniculus > Phoeniculus purpureus. The sequence continues at coordinate 5,877 of JAOXOE010027155.1, forward strand.
AAGGACATGGGAAACTAAGCACTGCCGAAGGGGGTTGTGACACCACACCAGCCTGGGGGTTCCTGCGTGGATGCACTGAACATATGGAGCAGAGCTTGCAGACAGAATCGCCATCAGATATGGGGGCCATCCAAGGATGGGCTGCAGGTGCCCAGCCAGCAGGAGAGCAGAGGCCAGCTCCATCTCCCTCCATCAGTGCTGACCAAGTCAGTGGAAAGGAGTATTACCTCTGACTTTCTCTAGAGCACTTACATCTGAATCAGTACTGTCACCCCAGAACCATCATGGCCATCCAGGCAGGTGGCTATCCTGTATACCAGGGCAAATACCATCTCCTCCTCTCTCTCCACCACCTCACCTTATCACACGGCAAAGAAACCTTTACATGCACCCAGTGAGGTGAGGTGACCTGGTTGGAACTCACTTCCTTCCCCACAGCTACCCAGAGGCACACGAACAAGTGCCTGGCCCACTGAAGTCACAGCATGGACACATGCAGCAAGAAGAGCACAAGGAAGTCACCATACACCAGTCACTGGAACAGGGAACCATCACACGCCAGACAGGAAACTCCAGGTGCTCCGAAGGGCTTTCACCAGGCAACTATTTGGAAATAAACCACTCTGTATGCTACAGACACAATTCAATCTATTGTAACCTCAGACACAAAACATATGGGACATTTCTGACTGAGTAAGGGCACACTGTTGCCAGCTCTGGACTTATCAGGAGCCTCATGAGACCTGGCATCCCCTCACACCAGCAGATATAACTTACACAATCTCCTAAGTTAAGACCTAGTTTCATTTTCATATTGCTTTTGTCGCTACAGTAGCATACGAACCCAAGAAATAAGCAAAAGCCAGCAAAGGAGGCTAGCAGTACGTTCAGAGGGCAAGAATCTAGCAAAAACTGGAACAAAAATGATACACAGAGTCAATTTTAAGGCTCTGAACTCTTATTTATAAAACTGATTGATGAAAAAAAGAAATGCTTAGCCAATCTCCTGACTGGTGGGAAAGCATGAAAAACTAAGAAGACTGAGAAGAATCCTTATGTCATTCTACACGGCAAGTTTCTTTTACTCAAACAAAACTAACTGGGCTTGAAGAACTCACAAGCTCACTAGCTTGCCTTAAACCAGAAGAGTTTGGCCTAGCCCTGCCTGTCACCTCCACTCTTCCCTTGAGCAATCTGCTTAGCTTCAGGCTGCAGAACATGCACACTGCCCCGCTGCACCACAGTTCTCCAGACAGGTTTTGAAGTCCAGTCCGATACTCTGAACACAGGTTTTCAGAGAAGGGGATGCCACTTTTACCTAGTCTTTAGCTTTGCCTCTAATCACCTCCTTACTCACCTTTGCAGACATTATTCTAAGCTACTACACCAGACAAGACCCTTTTTAGGGGCTACACAAGCATTTTCGTTCTTTTGAGTCCCAGAACTATGAGAAAACACTAAATTTATCTGATAGAGAAATAAGCACCACACAGTCTCTCAACAAAAATTCCCCAAGTCCATTGGATTTTGAAAGTCCATAGAAAAAAGCACCACTACTGTGCAGAGGGCAGGCGGGTCTTCAGTGCAGAAGGAGCCTAAGAGTCTGCCCAGCTAATCCCCATGGTCTCACGTTGGTAACAGAAGACCACTGCAAAAATATCAGCCAGTAGTCTCAACCCGACTCCAGCTATCTTCTTCACTTGCCCTCCCTCCCATTAACTCCTCCCTCAGAACTCACAGAAAAAGGAACTCGGACACCAGTTCTACATACAAAGTCTGGGACCAAAGGGTCCTCCTAGCTCTTACAATGTGTCAGAGTCCTGCAAATAAAGTTCTCCACTTTCAATGCCACCTGCGCATAGCCAATGGCCAGAGCCAATGCTGCTTGATGCCTCCTCACATCTAATCCCAGTGAAAACCAAACTGCAGGACCTTGGTCTAAGTTGCTGCAATTTCTCCACTACAGCAGGACTCAATTTTCTGCAGAGAAGGTGCAAGCTGCTCAGTGCTGCCTTTGTATCAACCACCTCTGCTTGTGGATGATCAAAGGCTCTGCCAGCACAGCCTGGGGTGCTTCTGGCTGCTGCTGCTCTAGGAGCCTCCCCAAGAGAAGAGGAAGACTGAAGGCATCGGCTTGGTTGTGCTGCCTACATTTTTTGTTCCATGTAAGGCAGAAAGAGACATAGAGAACTCCAAAAGTCATGGCAAGTAACTTCCCATCTGCAGGAACAGAGCACCCCTCTCCTGGAAAGGGCAGCAGAGCTGGCTCCTTCCCTAGCCCCAAGGCAGAACCCCATCACTCCCTGAAAGCCCCCAAGAAGGCGGCACTACAGAAAGAAGAGCAGCACACATGCTGAAGCTAACAGATCAACAGCTACACAGTTGTCATGAAATCACCATGGTCTGGCAATGGAAAGAACACCCCCAGCTAACAACTGAAATAGTTTTCTGGAAAGTAGAGTCCAAAATAGTTTTAAGAATAACTGCTATTTCTGTGTATGAGGCAGAGAGGGCCACTCTGTTTATTTTATTTTTATTTTATTTTTATTTTATTTTTAAAGATATTTGCAAGGGTCTTAGGCCTTCTTTGAGTCCTAAAACAGACCAGAGTTTATCAAACTCATGATCATCTAAAACAACTGCCATAATTGGGAATTGAGGACACTTCTCACCTGTACTGCTTACACCATTCCTCTGAAGTACTGGGCAAAATGACTTCTTAGATCGCTCAGAAGTTCTGTTCACAATTACCAGTCCTGCAATACTCAGAGTACTGGGAACAGCCTTGTCTTCCAACACATCACAGCAGTAGCTTTTGTACTTCAACTAGAGGTTGAAATTGGGAAGAAGCTACTGCTGGGAACTCAGATGAGACTGTTACCCATGGAGAACAGGGACACTCAAGTTAGTCATCCCATGGACCTCTCTGGATGTAACACTGCCTGAGCAGTCACTTGTGCTCCGGGCACATGTTCCTGATGGGCAGCAAAGCAGCAGCAGCTCCTGCCAGCTTAGACAAAGACACCCCAAACTTCACCAGCTCAGCTGCCATAGAGCAACCAATACCAGTTTCTAAACCCACATCTTGTGAATCCAATGTGCCCAAACCGATCACAAGATGGTGAACCCAGCATTATTAAATCTGCAGTGTGGTGCACTGCTCCACATTGTGGATAGTCAACCAGCTGAAGATCATCATCACAGAGTGATTGCTGTGTTTGGTTTGGGTCTCAAATTCAGGACATGCCAGCAGAAGATTACTCTGAGGACATGGACACTAAGCAGTCAGAACTCTATTGCCAAAGTTAGAGTATTAATTACATTTGAGAGGAAAGCCCAACACAGACTTCCCCAGAAAGCTCTGATTTACTAAATGGAAATAGCACTGTGGACAAGTGGCTCTGGACCCTGTCCCAAGTGCTGCAACAGCAGCATGATGCTCTGGAACATGGCAGGGTGCAGCTCAGACCTTTGGCAACTCAGTGATGAAGCAGGTTCCGTGCTGTCATTTCAGTTATAGGCTCCTATTCAATGCAGTTGTGAATAAGGCCCATCTATATTAATGCAAATAACCAGCTCCAGAAAACATTAATGTCTTTGACAGTATCAACTCTACATTCACATATTCTTCCTCTACAGTTTATTTCTGTAGGGCAGGAAAAACACAGATCCCTGACAAACCAGACTTGTAATTTGTACTCCAAGTCACAGACACTAAATCATGTCTCTGATGGGGAAACCTGCTGAATCTTCCATGTGAGCATACAGACACATGTGGGCCACGGACAACAGCTTCCATCCCTCCTGTCACAACCTTTGCCACCTGAATGCCTGCTGAGAAGATCCCTCTCCAATCTGCTTGGCTGCAGCCCTCATCGTCAGGAGCGATAGAGGTGAAGCCACAGTAACAGGCCAGAGAGTAAATGCCTCCTCAGCCTCAAAGAGGTCTCACACAGATGCACAGCTGCAAAGCTCAACCTGCAGGAAGCAACAACTGCAGCATAGCCAGCTAGGCAGATAAACCTCAGGATGTTACTCCAAACTCCTCTTAAAAAGCCATAAATTCATTCGAAACACAGTTTAAAATAGATTTTGTATTTCCAGGAGAACACCAGCAACCTCAACAACACATGCACCCAGTGCAGCAAGAACTTAACCACCAAGCTCCTGCCTAAAGCAGTGAGTCTCCAAATCCTGACACCCAACCTCTTCTTGTTCCAATACAAGTCCCAGCTTGTTATGAACTCTTCTGCATAAATCTGCACACTCATCCCATATAATCACACTGTCTAGTTGAAACAGTTGGGCTACATCAGATCAGAATGGGCAGAGCTGACCTCAAAGGTGCCCCAAACCAGTAAGAAAAGCAACTTTCAAGCAGACACCCAAACACTCTAGTTTTCACACACTGACCATTACCACTACCCCAACACAAAAAGTACCTTGAAGAAAGGACAAAACTGTTCTTGTGTCTGTTCTTGGTCTGGGCTGCTGGCTTTAAGTGGTTCTGATCATTCTCCCCTCATCCACGTTTCTGACTCGGACAGGAGGAAAGAAGATTACATCAAAGGTAGGGCAAGGTTTCCATTATTTGGCATGAGACCAGCTCCTGAGCTGACACCATGCAGGAGGGGAACTAGTCTTTACAGGAAAACTCTCAGTCCCATCACTCCCCAAACAGATTTCCAAACACAACACTTATCTGAGTCCATAACCCCTCCCAGATCAGAGCCACAGTCACATATTTTTCAAGGAAACTGTGTTATCTCTGTCCACCAACCTCTTCAAAGTACAAAAATTTTACTCTCTGGTCCGAAAGCAAAGTGATGGCAAATTCAGTCCAGAGAATCTCTTCCAGAGCGTTGGTTCCAAAGCAAACTATTAAAACCCTTTTGGTCCACAGAGAAAATAAGCCTAGACAAAACCTGATAAACGGACCAACTTTCTTTGGGCTTAGCTCTGTCTGCTCCTCTTATGCCACAGGGCACCTCTTGAAGCACCTCAGAAAGATCAGATAAATTGTTCAAAACACAGACTAATTCCTGCTGCTGGACTCTTTGTTCACTCCAGGATCAGCGTAAGTCATCCGCTTCCTGGAGGGCTTGCTCTGTCTCCAGTAAGGACAAACACAAAGGTTTTGATTTGCCAAAAAGGAAATCAATTTAGAAGCTAATAAATACACAATTTGTGCAATGTACCTACTCTGCTCTCCCCTGATGCTCATACAGAAGTTAATGGGCCATTCCCTGTGAAGCACAAAGTTCCTGCACATGCTCCATGCGCTCTGGCTGCTCCACTCATTTGAGAGCAGAACTGTGAGGGAGTGGATGCTTGGCCATGTTGTATTGCCTCACGAGCAGCAATAGCAGAGAACCCTCCATGGAGGGCTACAGTCTTATGAGTCAAGGTCACACACTTTGGAAGATGGTCTGCAGCACCACATGATGCTCCTGATACAAATCCAGGCCAACGATCTCTCAGAGGCACTGCTCAGGGTCTGTGCAGACATGGAGCAGGCACCCAGCAGGCAGTGCAGGGAGCACCACAGGCAGAAGCTTCCCCGCAGGCGGCTCTCCTCCAAACCTCACACACTGTGCACAGGAATTCATTAGATCTGAGACACTTGCACCTTCCCATCTGACCACGGGGAGGCAAAAACACTACAGCTAAACAAACTGCCACCTAAATACACTAAAAAATTTGTACATCATGAGTATCATAAAGATAATAATCCCTCAAACAAAAGGGATTGCAGTAAGAGTGTGGATGCCCGTAAGAGACAGCTTAACCTAAATGAAAAGGGAAAACTTTAAAACCAAAGTCTGTAATGCAGCCCATTCAGAACATGGTCTCCCAAGCACAGATGCTCAAGCCAACACAAAGCTTTGTTGCTGTGGCCAAGGTACACTCAAGCACTGAGGCAGAGCACATTTTCAATCCTCCCTCCCCTACTGTCCTTTCCAAATGTATTTGGCTGCCACAGTTGATCAGTCTTCTCTAACACCCTTTAGTTTAAAGTAAACCTCTCTGTGTGCTCCATGTTTAGCACATTCAATCACATGAATGAGTACTGATCCCCCTGCAGTCTGTCCTTCCCTTCAGCTCCGAGCAAAGACCAATCCAAGACCAAAAGTTAGGCACAGTTACTAAGAGGGGAGAACACTGGGATGAGAGGCAGGCAGGAAGCTCATTAGCCCCAATTTGGTGCTCTTCTAACACACAAGGCTACTGCACAGCAGAGTGTGGTTTTCTTACACTTGCCCCTTGCCAGCACAACACAACTGTGAAAATGAGTTTGATTCCTGGCAAGAACAGCCACACACACAAACCACAGAGAAGTAGGAGCCAGATGAACTAACGGAGCCCACCGCCCACACCAGCCTCTTAACATACTGATAACACAAGTCCAACTTGTAAAACTGAGATTTGTTACAGAGGTAACTGTCCAGCAACTAGAGGATGCTACAAGGAAGCAGGGTGAAACAGAAAAGGGAGACAGAGGCACAGTAAGAATTAATTTCTCTTGTCCACACAAACAGAACTCCAAAAGAGAGAACCAAAGAGGGCTTCAAGGCTGCACAGATTCTTCCTGCAACTCCATCCCAGGAGAACGAAATGAAACCCCCTTCCTACAATCTCACACTATATGAACCACAAACTAACCCCCAGGCACCTTTAGAATAACTCAGAGAACGCCCTTTATTGTTGATTTTGATGTTTTAATGGTTACCCTAAAGTGCCTACATAAAGGAGACAGTCTCACAGCTTTTGAAACAGGCACCCTACAAGTGCACATGGAGGGGTAACTAACAGGCATCGGCTACCCCACTATCAGAGCCTGGCAGACACTGCATCTACACTAAACTGAAGAGGCACAGGTGAAGTGTCACTCACTGGGGATTCACCATGAGTTAAATATCACACATTAATTAATCCAGCTATAGCAACACACCTTTCCAAAAGCAATTTATCACTGCTCAACAGGGGCTGCACTATCATTTACCCACTGCTCAAATGTTTCTTCTGTGACTGAACAAGCCAGCAATGTGAAATCTGAAGATGGAAGACAAACAAAAGCTCATTGCAGGGAAGACCACAGTGCAAGATTCACATCACTGAAGCCATCTGCCAAGCGATACAGTCACTCAGTACAGTGACTGCACTGAGTTGCTGGAGGAGGATCCAAATAACCAGAAACCAACTACAGCAATATAAAAAAAAAAAAAAAAGACAGCTTATGAAAGCAGTAATGACTGGGCCAACTGACATAAAGACACAGATTTTCCTGAGCTGGTATCTTTATGGGGACTGGGTTTATCACTGTAGAGAGATGTTACAGCCCAACTACAAATGACCAAGATCAATTCAAAATCCTCAGAACATTTGTTCATGCCCCCAAAGCAGGACATACTGGTGCTGCTATTATTATTACTAGTATTAGTATTCTCCATTCTGACCAGAATATCCTTAGAGGAACCCATGATTAAAAAGTTCAGCTGCCCAAATCTGCAGGTTTCCTTCCCCCAGCCGTGGGCTGCTGTCTCGGTGTGCGAAAGAAGGGCAGCAAATCCAAGAAGATGTGTATAGCTTTGGAGAACACAGCACAGCCCACTGAAAACAAGGTCCATGAGATCTGGGAAGAAAACCAGCACCTTTTGAAAGCTGGTGCAAATCAGCACACTCCAGCCTTTGAGAGGAAGCCAGAAGCACCACATCCATTCAGAGACTTTGGTACCTGCTTTACAAAAACCACTTCAGTGAAACTTGGATGGACATTTGCACTAGCTGTTGCCCTGCAGGCCAGAGAACTGCCCAGGCTCTGCACCCTAAGCAGCAGCTTCTTTCTCTCATGCCGTTTTTCTTTCCAGTCTCAGCCTACAGCAGCCACTTCTCCTTTTGAGAAGCAGATCTCCACTTTTTCCAACTCACATCAAATCCTGTCAAACCTTGATCCACAGAAGACACCCAACTTCAAAGGCTGCAATCACATCCCAGCTGTATGATACTATCAAGGTGTTTCCATTTGATATGGTGACAGAGATTTTTGTAAGCACTGCTTCACTGCATCAACAGTGATATTACAAATACATTTAACCTAGGGCACTCCTCAACAAAATCAAGTTTGCAAAGTACAGAGATTTTTAATTTTTTTTTTTAATTTTTTTTGCTTCCTCACAAAATACACCCTTTTCTCACTAGACAGACCTTGTCTGACAGGCTACTGTGTAATTTCTACCTCTGCTGCCTCCATCAAATCAGTAACAAATAACTCAAAAAGCCTCCCAAAACCTGATGAAAATTACAAGTATTTTTGAGCTGCCCCTTTACCAGGAGAACAGATTTATTAAGGATGTCACCTGATGACAAGTAAAGCAAAACACAAAGTGAGAGGCAAAAAACACACTGGCATATAAATACAGTTCTGCGCATGCTGGACTAAGACTCGGACACAGAGCAAAGATGGTCAGCCCTATCCTGGCAGAGATACCGTTCAGGAATAAACCAAACTGAAATACACTGGTTTGCTCACCACACAACTATCTTTACCTTCCATAATAAAGGCAAGTGTGTCCCAGTAGACACGCGCCCATCAACGTGACCCATCGGCCTGGGTCAGCTTGCATCAGCAGCATACGATAATACACAGGTTTTATCATTCCACCACGGGCAAGAGTAAGTGTAGTTCACCTTCTGATCTTCTTCCCTCAGTTCCCACCTGCTGGAGACACAACTAACTCCCTCATTAGAGTAAGAACAAGTAATTAGTATCCAGCCAAAGATAATGCTTGTCTTACCCCCTACAGAGGACAAGGATTAATTCTTTCCCTCCAGTCCCTTATCTTGTTCTTTTCTGTCTTCCTTGTTTTCTTATCCACATCATAGGTTTAATTCTACCTGGCAATTCATGTGCTTCTTCATACCTAATCCACTGCTTGCTGTTGCTCCTCCATCTCCCCACTGTCTTCTTGTTCCTCAGACTCCTTCTCTGAGGCTCTTTAAGCAAACTGCTGTGTTTACTGGGCCAGTAAGTCCACCAACCAGCCTTCTGACAGTGCCTGCATGATGCCCCAGCAGATCCAACATCTCAGCATCAAGGCATCAACAGCTGTTCCAGGAACACCTTCATCAGTCACTCCTTCCACTCACAAGGACAGCAACACAAAGAGAAGGAGGATACAGGAGTCACAGTAGCTCCTAACAAACTCCTGTACTGAGAATCATTCAGTTACAGTGACGCTCACAAATGGTTTCACGCAATGCTCTGCTTTCACCAGCATTGCCTAAAGCAATTCCAAGTACCCCAAAACCACAGCACAGAGCAAACACACACCACACTCATCTGACCAAAGCCACTGACAAAGTCCATCAGAGTGCTCCACCCATCTTGGAGTCTGACAAAACTGACCTGTTCTTTACCTCTCACAAAGCCTCCTGGAATCTCTTTTCCACCAGGCAGAGAAAGGGTGCAAGACAGAGCTTCCTTGAATGTAGGTAAAACCCCAACTCCAGCATGTTCACTGATGTCCAGAATGACATTCAAGAGTGTGACAGGGGTGTGGGTGAGACCCTTGGCAATCCTCACCCAGGCTCCTGGTCTCACATCCACAGAAAAGCCTCTAATCAAACAGGGACCTTCTCAGATTTTTGCTAAAACCAGAAAGGTTTTAGCAGAGGACAGAGAGCAAAGGCCTCAGTGAGGGAGCAGACAGGACCACACCATGTGAGGGGAAACAAGATTCCCAAATTCCAGCTGAATGGGTCAGGAATTGCCACCAAACATATCTGAGCCACCACCGTGAACAGGTACACACAGGACAGATGCTTTGCTTCTGAAAGACACAGAAGCATATTGAGTAGCAAGTACTCGGGGAAGTCCTAGATGACTCCGGTGTTCCCAAACAACAAATGCAGGAATGGAATCCAGAACAGCCAGTTATGAACAGTTCCAGCTCCTACTTGGCACTGGAGGTAGAAAAAGTGAGTCCACAGGTTGAAATTAGAATCAAAATTTTTCCCATGCCTTGATGTTAATTAATTTCTAGATTTCATACCACCATTCTTCAGATGATCATCTCCATAAAGTCAGTTACCAATTCTGGCAATGAGATAAACATAACACTACTCCAGCTACAGGGTGGATGTTGTTTTTTCTTAAATCCTTGTTGAAGTGAGATAACCCACAGCCCACAGAATTGCCATTTCCTCTGCAAACCATCCAAGACACTAAGCAAGCAGGACTGCTCCTAGACTCATAACACTGCGCATCAGTAAAGACAACAACTCACAACAGGAGTTGCCGGCAGCCAGCCAGCCTTCCCTGTGTGCACAAAACCCAAAAATTTCAGAAATCATGAAACAGGATCTATTTCCAGTACGCAGAATTCCAGCTCTCCTTTGTCTCTGAGCTGTCACCTGTGCCCTGAATGTGAAACCACCAACTGCACTGGCCAGGGGGTGCCCTGAAGGAACAAAGCTCCTAGGTTCATGGGCACAAAGAGCTACACAGCCAGCCAGGAAAAGTCCTAAGCATGAAGATGGGGTATGCAGAACACCATGAGTGAGAAGACCTCAAGCAACCCCCTGCTTGACCATGAGGCTTGAGGGCCACAGCTGCAGTGAGGACAGGGTGAGGACAGCCAGGTGTCCCCTCCACATGGTATGTAACCTGGAGGGCCTTTAGCCTGAACACATTGAAAATGCTGTAGATTATCAAACTAAAAAAAAACCAAGGTGCCCTGTAGACACTTTCTTGATGTGCTGCCCTAGCACCAGACACCCATGTGGGGGGGCCTCAATATCCATGACTTCTCCCCTGCAGCAGCACCCTTCTACCTTCTTTCTACCTCCAGCCCCTGCCAAACTCCCCCATAGCAGATGGCCCTGTTGTGGTTCACTCACTCACTCCCCCATGGAGGGATGTGGGAAAGAATTGTAAGAGCAGTGAGCAAATTCTTGTGCTGAGATAAAAGACAGTTTAGCAAGTAAAGCGAAACCCATGCACAGGCAAAGCAAGCAAGGAATTCATTCATCTCTCCCCATGGCAGGCAGGTGCCCAGCCACTGCCTGGAGAGGTCAGCTCCATCATGCCTAACAGTGTCTTGGGCAGACAAACACCATCACTGCAAAAGTCCCTCATCCCTCTTTTCCCCGTCTTCCTCCACCTTTATCCACCCAGCAACACATCATATGGTGTGGATGTCCCTTGGGTCAGCTGTCCTTGCTGTGGCCCCTCTCAACTCCTTGTGCCACTTAGTCCACTCAGCAATGGGGAGGTGTGAGGAGCAGAAAAAGCCTTGATCCTGTGCAAGTGCTGCTTGATAATTCAAGTATCTCCAAGTTATCAACACTGTACCAGCACAAATCCAAACTCAGGTCCATACCAGCTATAGTGGAGAAATCTGCCTCAGCCCAAACCAGCACAACCCATTATGAAACCACCTGTCTTCACACCAAACTCTGCTGTCACCTGCTTTCACCACTGCCACAGCAACCAGCTTCCACAGAGCCCACCCTGAGCCTGTACTCAGCTCCTCGCAGGGCACCAAACATTGATCCATTAGCTTCAAACACACTCTAACACAGCACTTGCTTGGCACCAAACTGGCCCTGTGGTCCTCAATTTGTATCCAAATCACCACTTTAAATGAGCTCCCACAGAACCAACTGCCCTTCCTCCACCTGGAGAATGGGAGTAGATGTTGCACTGACTTCAGGACATCACCAGTTCTGGAGTTAGGGCACAGAACCAAAAGTCCTGAAGATACGAGGGAACACTCACAAATAGGAAAACAGGGGTCAGGTGGAAATACAAGGGACAATGGGGAGAGCTGTACCACAAGGGTATTTCTTGTTTTATCGCTACCACTTTGGCATATCACAGTCTGGGTTTTAATCTAAGGTTTGAGATTTGGACTTTGAAAAGCGTCATAAACACAAATGTCACTGTCCAGTGCCAATGGGTCTCCACTCCTCCATCCAACACGCAGAGGTTTGCACACAAGAAACTGCAAACAGCAAAGCTTCACCTTTTATTCCAAGCACAACCAACCTGTTAGTTCTTCTCCGCAACTCTCTGCTCAAACAGGTCCTTGACAGCCTCAGCACTGCCTGTCCCAGTGGTGCAGAACACAAGATCACAGCCAACCGCAAAAGTAACCTTTCCTTCTTTTAATAAAAAATAAAAAGCTCCCAGAACAGGGCCAGCAGCTCCTGTAGTATTACCATGCTCGTTGTTTTAAAAAAAAAAAAAAAAAAAAAAAAAAAATCACATAAACCAGCACTGCGTTGCCTCAGCCCAATGAGGCCTGAAAGGCGGCTCATGCACGGAGCATTTTCCAGTGGCTTAACCTTAAAGGATGAACTCTGAAGGCGTTTGCTGGCTGATTTTCTGAAAAACAAACATCACTGGGTTTTGCGAGGCCGCGGAACCATCAACACGTGAGGGGGGGCTGGCAGCGGACCCCACGGTACCACTGTGAATGTCCATCGGAGAAAGCCAGAAATTCATCTGCAAACTGCTGCCTCGAGAAAAGCACCGGGACTGGCACGAGGTAGGGGCCGGGCCGGGCCGGGCCGAGCCGCTGTCCCGGGTCGGGGCCATCCCACCATAGGCCCAACCCGGGCCCAGCCGCTCCCTGCGCCGCCCCCGGGCGCTGCTGCTCTGCGGCTCCCCAACGAGCCGAGAGGAGCGGGTCCGCGTTCCACCGCCCTTTGTCCCCCCCACACCGCCCCGGGCAGCGCAGCCCCGCCAGCGCCAGCTACGGGCAGGACCACGCTCCCCGGGGAGCCGCGGTGGGGCGGACTCGGGGCCTGGGCTCAGTCACCCCTCGGCTCCGGCACCACCCCACCCGCGGATACGCCCTGGTCTCAGGTCCACGGCCCGGCCAGAGCCCAGCGCAGGAGAACCGGGCATGGCAAGACCCGCGGCCGACACCGCACTCCGGGGCCCGGCCCGGCCCAACGAGGCCTAGCGCAGGGCCCAGCCCGGAAGCGGCGGCGGGGCCGCGGCCTGGCTCCGCTGCCCCGGCTCGACTTTACCTGCCCTGCTCCCCCGGCCCTCCTCTCCCCGCACCGCACCGCACTGCACCGCTCCCCCGGCACGGCCCCGCTCACTCACCCTGCATGCTGCCAGCAGCTCCCTGCGGCCCGCCTGGGCCCGGCCCGCTCCCGCCGCCCGCTCCGGAGCCGCTGCTGGGGCTGGGAGTCGCCATTGTGCGCGATGGGCGCAGCGGCGGCTGCGCTGCAGCAGAGCCCCGGCGGGACCAGCACCGACAGCCCCGGCGGGTGATGGGACACCCACAGCCCCGCGGGACAGCCACAGCCCTGCCGCCGCCGCCCCGTCCACCCCCGGGCTGGG
>JAOXOE010027156.1:0-19231 GCA_028565055.1 Phoeniculus purpureus
TGTTTGGCTGCTCTCCAGCCACTCCGACCCCAGCCTGTAGCTCTGCATGGGATTGTTGTGGCCAAAGTGCAGCACCCAGCACTTGGACTTATTAAACGCCATCCCGTTGGACTCTGCCCATCTTTCTGATCTGTTAATCTTTGTGACTTCATGTGCTTATGGTTGGAAAACTGACTTCTCTCTAAAGAGTTGGTTGTGCTGGCCCTTTCTGAAGTTAGGGGTATGCAGAGTTCTTGGGAAAACTGTGTGTTTGGAATTCAAGGTTGTAGCAGTGACTTTGCTCACTGTGCTCTATGTTTCCTTTACAGAAAATATGGGATGGATTAAGATGATGGAGAGAGGGCCTATTACTATAATGTTACTGTGCTTGTTGCATGAGGTCTCTGATTTGTTAATTGAAGCTCTTTGACCTGATCTGAGGCGTAATTTGGAGTGTCTTAGTAACTTAGGTATTGCATTGCCCTAGCTGTGATTATTTTTTTGGATGCAATAGGCAGAAAAAAATGTTGCTGAGCTGGAGAAAAAATTAGAAAAAAACCTGATGGCATTGTGTGAAGAAAAGACAAGACAACAGGAGAAGATCCACAAGCTGAAGCGTGAAGTTCTCCTCAAGGAGAGAGAGCAGAAACTTGATGAAGCACTAGACAAACAGGTAGGCTTTATCATCGTTTGTGCTTCTCCTATATTTACACAAGCTCATTAACAAAGTAGTCCTTTAGCCAGAGAAGATTCTCTGCTTCTGTGGCCTGTTGGGGTATCATTTTCTGCATCTTAAAATAAACATTTACTTCCCATTGTGGCATGCAATGCTCTCTGATAACCTAACAAATGCCTTTGTCTCTTCTTGGCCATCCCTTGTGGACAGGGAGGAAGGAGAAGTTAGAGCTATTGGGCAAAGGGCAAACAGAACACTTCTCTGCTGGTACACAGGAGGTGCAAGTGTCTTAAAACCACATGAACATCCTGTAGTTACACAATTACAGTTGCAGCTGGAGGGGAGATGCTAATCCTTAGATGAGCAGTGAGCACTGTGCTGTATTTGCCTAATTTTATTACATTAGGCAGTGACAGTTCTGGCCTGCCTGCCAGAAGGCAAGTTTCTAAGAGAGTTCTGGATAACAGACCACCTTAGAAGCTAAACCCTCCCCTCTTTTTCAGTATTTTGTTAGTTCAGTGGTGTCAAATTATTTATATTAGTCACCTTTGAATAATTATTTTTCAAAACCAAACCCATGTTTGCCTTTAATGAGCTTGTGTTGCAAAAATCAAATGGGATTTTCATCCTCTGGTAAATACACTAGTAACTGCAGAGTATAAAGTATAAAGCGCTTTGGGTGCTGTGTTGCTAATACCTCTGAGCTACAGTAACAAGGAAGCTGGAGCTGCTCTAGGCATTTTGGGGTAGTACAGGAAAATGGATTAAATAACAGTGTGATAGGAGTGTTGTACCGCTGACTCCTCAGTCAGTGAGCAGTTCAGAGTGGTACATAGCAGAGGGTGAGGTGTACAAATAGTTTGTCTGCGTTGAGCCACATCTGTGCTAAGAAAATGACTGCTTTTGCAGAAGTGTCAGTTCATCTTGTATCTCTTTCAGATGGAAGTACTTTCTCCCCTTGTTCCTGTTTGTGAACAGTTCAAAGAGCAATACAAGAGATTTGCAGTTTACCTTGATGCCTCTAGACATGAATTACCCATGAATAATATTCACGTAGGAGATAGGAAAACATTCCTTGGTATGAATTGAATGTGTATTTTTGGTTTGTGAATGCTGAAGGAAAGGACTTTGGGGGTGCGTGCCAATAAGAATGTCTGGGCCAGCTGGTATGAGTGCCTGAGGGTTGGAGGGGAAGGTGCCTTCACCCTAACTGCCTCTCAGTGGCTGAGATTTGGTTTTAGCAGCCACCCACTATTTAACAATCTCAAATCCCATTCCCATCTCGTAGATCCCAGCACTTTACAGGCCAGCAGAGCTCAAGAGGGACAGTGGTGCTTTGCAGTGAGGGTGGCAAGGTAAATCGGAGAGCCTCAGACTTCAGGAAGAAGCTGAGAAACCCCAAATACTTTGTCTGGGACCTAGTGAGGATGAGGGAGAGACAAAGAAGCACAGAGCACCAAGTCCTCTAATGCAAAACTCTGCTGTAATACCTCTATCTTAAAACTTGTTCTTGACTTGTGGGTGAGAAACACCGTTTTCTCTGTAAAAAGAGAAAAAAAATCTTTCTGAACTTCCTCATCACAAGCTGTGAACTGAAAAGGAAGCATGTAGATACAGTCATAACTAACACTCCAGAATTTGAAATCCTGTTCCTAAGCTAAGGGTGGGGAGACCAGTAACTGGTTCCTGACCAGTTCCCTGTAACTGGACAGGGAATTCTTCTGTTTTAAAGTTTTTTCTTGTATTTGTCTCTTTAAAGTCTTTGATATCCTCAAAATGAGAGCTTGATGAACCATTTTAATAGCATGTTGCCCTTGTTAATCTTCAAAGCTGAAAATAATTTGACTGGCACAGTTAACTCGGTGTTTGTGAAAGCTGAGCAAACAGTAGTTTTCCATCACTTAGTTCACTTGTTCCTGTGGTTACTCCAGCTATTAAATAGTTGTGTGGTAACTGGTGCCATCACATGTGTTTTGAACAATATCTTTAATGTCTCATGTTGTAGATGAACTGCAGAAGCAGTTAACTATCACACAGCAACTTCTCATGGATGTTGCGCCAAGCGGCTTGGAAGAAGGTACAAGTGGATGTTGTGTACTGAAAGAGCTTAAAGAAGTCTCTCAGGAACTGGATAAAGAGATTCAAAGGTATTTGCAACAATCAGGTGAAGAGAGTTGTTAGCTAAATATTCAGAGGAAAATCTATAGCATTGCCAGAACTTATCCAGAATATCAGAAGAGGATTGGCTGTGGGAATAGTGGCAACAAGTTTAATTCAATTGGTAGCAGCCATCTAGTTTTTTCCCACCTACAGTCAAAGTAAAGACGTTTTGGGTTTGTTTTGTGCATTTTAAGTGAGCTACTTGCATGTGTCATCCTGTGACATGAGTGGAGAACCTCTGAGCAGGAATAGCCCCAGTAAAGTGCAAATAGGAGAACAGAGAATTCCAGGAGGCAGAAAACGGAACTGGAAGTATCATGTCTTAAATAACAGCCGTGCAAATACGTCCTCCTTCAGGAGGTACAAGAAGCACAGAAAAAGTTGGAGATTCTGAGCATTGTCAACTAATAGGAGATAAAACATAATGTTCTTTCCTTCCTGCTCTTCCCTACAAGAGATACAGGGCAAATCTGTTAAGATAGGTTAAAAGGATTGGATAGGTTAGTTTCCCCCTCCTGTAGGTGACTACTCCTACCCTCCAGATTCTAGCCTTTTTAAAAAGAAATCCACATTTTTACAGCCTTAAATTCTGGTAGCTCCGTAGTAGAATGATGGGAGTGTCCAGGCAGAGTCTTTGGGGTCAAGCAGTAGTTGTTATTCACCACAGTAACTGATTTAACTCCTTTCATTTGTTCCAGGTCCTTCAAGCAAGTGCAGAACCTGTCATCTGAAGTTAGTAAAGAAGTTTCTCTGCATAACCAAGATATATGTGAAGAGAAACATGGACTAGATGTTGTGCAACACTGGTACTTCAAATGAGTCTGTGCATTTGATTTACTAAAGAATACCTACTAAATCAAGGCCAGCACATTTCTGGTGTGGATGTACAACCTGACTGAATTTTCAGTTGTACCAGAATACGGAGCCAGCACAGGTAAAGCTGTGGAGCCAGCACAGGTAAAACAGGGAGTTCAATTAACTGCATCTTGTCCCATAGGGAGACATATGTTCTAACATAAATTACTGTGACACCTTTCATGTCACCGTTTACCTTGACAGTACTGAAGTAAATAAGCAATTTTGTTCCTAGCAAGTATGGCTTGTGTTTTCTTCAACTTCTTGGTTTGCTTTCTTGGAGCTGGTTTCAAGAATAGTGATTGTACATCTCTTTCCAGAGTAGTGTTCCTTAGAGGGCAATGTGTCAGAATGTAGATGTGGAGCAGTGCAGGTGCTGATCGTATCAGGAGGGTCTGTAGGACGGTCCAGTGTGGTTGCTGGTCACTTAGTGAACAGCTTCTGGAGGAACTTTTAATTGCCCCTTGGTTTTGGATTTGCTGAGAGGAGAAGCTACATAGGTAGCAAGTCATGAGTCTGGTGTTTGGAAAGAGCCTGTCACTTGTAACAGGTAAAAGATTTTGGTAATTTGTTGCCTAATTGTCTTGAAAACA
Source organism: Phoeniculus purpureus (assembly GCA_028565055.1). Taxonomy (NCBI): domain Eukaryota; kingdom Metazoa; phylum Chordata; class Aves; order Bucerotiformes; family Phoeniculidae; genus Phoeniculus; species Phoeniculus purpureus. Next base: position 4,264 of record JAOXOE010027156.1, read on the forward strand.
GACTTATGATTTCACCAATGTTTTTGTATTAACCTGACATCATCTTTTAAGGGCTGTTATTTATGATTAATAATAAAGACTTTTTCACTGCTATGTCAGTACCATCATGTTTGAGTATCTTCACTCATCTACAAAAGCTTTTGTGGCCATCTAGGCTTACACAGGGCTAACTCTACACAATTTAAGTAGCGATGGACTCACAGGCACTAGCCAGGCCCTATGGCAAGTCTTGAGCTACCAGCACCCAAAGTGCTGAGGCCAGAGAAAGTGTGATTGTGGAGAGAAACTTTAAACATGAGCGCAGCCCTTCACGTTGTGCAGTGTACTTTCAGTTTCTGTACATGGAATGCATTTCACTCTGAAGGACATGCTGTATCCTGTGCTGTTTGTTAACTTGTGGAACCTCTTTCTTTGGATTTTCAAAATCTTTGCTTTGTGTTGGCTGTTTGCTGCTATGTTTCTGACTTAAGTTGTGTCCACGAGGGCAGGATCTTTTGCTCTGCGTGCTGAACATGAGCTGTACCTACAGAGGTGGCCACTGGATGGGGAACTTTGCTAAGCAGTGAAGCCATGGGCTAGCTGCACACTCATCCTCTGTTCACTTTGGGTGGATGGAGATCTTGATGGACTATGATTTTTCTCCTAGGTTTGGACCATTCCTGGGATCTGCATCCTCGTGCCTTTTACCTGCTTATCTTGAGTGTGTAATTCTGAGTCTTAAAAGGAATCTTGAACATGAGGAGGAAAAGATGAAAATAAAGTGTCTTAATTCAGTCTCTGCACAGACACAAGATTGCTGTGACTTCTTGGTGGTGCAGGTCATTGCTGATTGCTTGTTCAAGAAACACTTAATTTAAACACATCTTCAGTCAAGTGACTTGCTGCCATTGAGACAGTAGAGTGGGTGTATATTTGAGTCTTGATTCAGCAACAGAGAGCAGTACAAACTTTCTTTTGTGAGGAAGGGTAGTGGGGAAATGTCCTGCTAGCTGTGGTCACCGGATACAAACTGTATCAGAAATAGTGCAGCCAGCAAGAGCAGAGTGGTGATCATTGTCCTGTACTCAGCACTGGGGAAGACACACTTCAAATATTGTGTTCTGTTCTGGAGCCCCCTCACTACATCAGTGTGCTGGAGCATGGCCAGAGAAGGACAAGTGGTCTCATGAAGGATCTGGAGCACAAGTGCTCTGAGGAGCAGCTGAGGCAACGGGATTTCTAGCCTGGAGAAAAGGAGGCTGAGGGAGACCTTGCTGTCTACAACTACCTGAAAGGAGTGTGTAGAGACATGAGGGTTGGTCTCTTCTCGCAATGATGTAACAAGAGGAAATGGTTTCAAGCTGCAACAGGGGAAGTTTACGCTGGACATGAAGAAAAACATCAGGGAAAGGTCATCAAACTATCCCAGGCTACCTCAGGCAGTGCTTGGGGGCCCATCCCTGGAGGTATCGAAACAATGTGTGGAGCTGGTGCATAGGAACAGGGTTTGGTATCTGGCAGTGCTGGGACCAAGGCTGGACTTGATGAGCTTGAAGATTTCTTCCAACCAGAAAGATTCTGGGATTCTGTAAATGCTGAACATCTTTAGGGGCAGCAGTTTGTCCAAGTTGCTGCAGGTGGCAGTCGGTGTCTGCAGCAGACCTAAGGGAAAGCCAGAGCCTGGAGCTAAGGGGCAACTGCCTGTACAGAGCAGTGACATTCTTTGGGATGAGCACTCTTGTTTTAGCAGTTCTGGGTGTTGATTGGATCGTTCTGGCCATTTTTTTTCCCCTCAGGTGAATACTTGTGTAATTATTTGTACAAATGGTAGAGCTAGTGTTAGCTAAAGCAGGTCTGCCTCTCCAGGAAAGGGTTTCTAATTATTTTGAACTACAACTTTGCCATCTTCCTTTTCCCAAATGTTTTTTATAAGTGGTTCTGGTTCGGTCCCTTGCAGAAATGTTTTAGGCTCCTCCACCTTGAAACAGCCACAGAATTGGATGCTGCTGTTTTTAAACACTGTACAAAAAACGAGCTGCAGAATCATTGGAGCAGAAGCTAAACAGAAGTGACACAACTGTATTTTGTGTTTTCCACTTACTTTCTGTCGATGTCACGTGCTCTGGATCGACTGGAATCCTAAGTAACTCAAGGGCTTCTTTTATCGAGGTTATCGATCTCTACTTTTTACTTAGAATTAACAATATTCTTCCTTCTGTAACTATATCAACACAGATTTAGTTTTGTTCTATCTGAACTTGTGCAGTTCTGATCACCTAGACATCCATCTTCTAGTCCAGAAGTTCTTACTGATCCGTTGTTCTTCACATTCAGGTGTCCTGAGGTGGTTTTTCTGTTGAGCAAGGGAAAGTATTTTTTTGGCTTTTCCCAAACCTGAAAGCGGTAGTGAAAGGAGCCAGATAGGGCTGAGATGCTGTCTGGGAAGGGGGAAGCACAGACATGAAAGGTTTTGTTCCCTGCAAAATTCTCCTGGTTGTCTAAAAGGCAACAGGCAAAGCTAATTCTCAACCCCATTTGCACTGTAGGTTGCCCTGCCTGGATCCTGCTGTTTCTTAAGGAGCTCTGACCACATTATCTTCAGTTAAACTGATGTTGCCTGACTGTGTTTTGACCACCAGCTCAGGAGGGCTGAGTCAAAGCATTTTTGCTGTAATTCCTGTGCTCTCTGCAACAGGGTCACCAGAGGTCAGTGTAAGGAGCATCTCTCTTGGCCTGTGGTGCTCTATAGTGGAGCTGCAGCCCAGGCGACAATCGAGGCCTGTTTGTCTCTGCCACCACCCCCAACCCTACAATTCTTTGTTCACACTGGCTTCAGATGGAGCTGGTTCTTTGCTCATCAACAGCAAGTAAGCAGCTCCTGACCCCAGCAGATGTTTCTGCATTTTAGGCTAATGAGAACTTATTGGATTACTGCAGTCTTCCCTGCCTGGGAGTAAATACCACTTTGTTGGAGATCCGGAAACTCATACTGAATATGATAAACAAACCTCTGGCTGGACTGTGATTGCCAGGACATGAAAAGAGTTCCACAGCAGCAGAAGATCTAACGGCTCTGCAATGCACCCCTGAGCCACACCAATTAAGAGCATTTCCAGAGATTATGTGAGCATTCCTGTTCAATTCACAGAAAATGATTTGGGGTTGTTCCTTCCACTGTGTTTGTGTGTGGTCTGTAAAGCAAGCACAGGGGTGGAGGGCAAAGTTGGCAGAGAGCTCCCAAATGACTCTGATCAGTGTCTTTGAAAATGTTTCTGTGATATTATGAGACCTGTTGAAGTTTCCTGCTATTTCATGTGTTAGGGAAACAAACGCTATTTGCCTTTTAAGACAGAACACTGATGAGGAAAGGTTGAGGGACCTGAGTCTCTTGAGCTTGGAGAAAAGGAGACTGAGGGATGACCCCATGAAATGATGATAAATGTGGAAAGGGTGGGTGTCAGGAAGATGGAGCCAGGCTCTGCTCAGTGGCACCCAATGACAGGACAAGGGGCACTGGGTGTGAGCTGGAACAGAGGAGGTTCCACATCAGTGTGAGAAGGAAGTTCTTCCCAGTGAGGGTGACAGAGCTCTGGAAGGGGCTGTCCATGGGGGTTGTGGAGTCTCCTTCTCTGGAGATGTTTCAAACCTGCCTGGCCATGTTCCTGGGTAACTGGATCTAGGGGATCCTGCTATGGCAGGGGGATTGGACTGGATGGTCTTTTGAGGTCCCTTCCAATCCCTAATGTTCTGTGATTCTGTGATCAGCCTGGGATGGCTGTTTTCCACCATGTTCAAGCCTAGAAAGTCAGAGAACTGTAAGATACTGGAAGCAGAGACCTAGTTATTTGAAGATGGTTTCATTATCGTGTAAACCCATTTCATTGTTTTTGTGGTTGTCACAGAACAGGAATAATCCCTGCGAGAGGCTCACAAAACTGGGAAAACCCCAAGGAGTAGCTAATTTTGTCCTTTTATTTTTATATGGAGGTTTGATACCTGATAAATCAAAAAGCCACTTGCAATGACAAAAGAGCTTTTGCGACCTTGAATAACTGACAATTCTGATTTGGACTGCCCTGGCTTGCTCTTTCTGAAGTGCACTGACATGTCTGAGATGTTTCGTGGCAGCAGACACAGGGGGAGGCAGCAGTTGAGGGCAAAGCCTGGACTGAACTACCTGCACAAGATCTATCCTGACACGGTCTGTTTTGGAAGTAACACAGAGATCTTCTCTGATGGTGCAGGGCAGTGATCTGACTCATGTCCTGCCAGAGTTCTGTCCATTATAGGCTGTAAGAAGGGTTTAACAGCGACCAGTTAAATCCGTATCTCCACATCCCAGCTCAGCACTTTCTACCTCTGCACAGGAACAAGCTCTGGGCAGCTCTGCAGTGACTTGGTGCTGTTCCCAGAAATGGTTCATTTCCTTTAAAAAACAAAAAGGAACCAAAGAAACCAAATGCAAGAGACCAAACAGAGCATGAGAAAGGAGCGTTTCGGCGTGTTTGCACTAGATCAGCCAAGGCATGAGGTGTCCCTGCACGCCTCTTGGTAAGACAAGACAAGGCTGCAGGACCCTGCCTGCACCCGAGCACACCTGTATGCAGGGCCCTTTGCCCAGCCTCTCCAAAGGAGTTTTTCCTCACCAATACTTGTGGGAAGTTACAGTGCTGGAATGTTAACCCCTGAATTCCTCACAACAGGCTGCCAGAGACGGCACCCGTTCTCTGCTGGTGAGCTGAAATGAAGCAGATGCCATCCAGCAGTGAGCATATGAGATCTCACTCCTCTCCCTTCTCCATGCCCATAGTGCAGCCTGCACCTTGCAGGGTCCATACACACCCTAACCCTAACCCCAGGGGACCTACCATGGCTGGGAATTTACTGCAGGCATGGTGCTGTCTCTGCACAGAGAGGTCTGGTGGAGCCAAGGATGATTGGAGCTCTGTCCAAAACAATGTGAGATCCTTGTTTTGTTTTGGGAAAGGTCACGGCACCTTGTTATCCTAAAAGCTGGAAATGTGCTTCATGGGTTCAAATCTCTCTCTGGACTGCCCAGGGCAGATGACCTCTGTCATAGTCATTGCTCATTCCATGCCGTGTATGACCTCGTTGATGCTCTTCTCCTGAGCTCTTCACAGGTTTATCTACATTTACTATCATCCAGGAGTTGCAGTGTTGATGATGCAAAAGTAAAGGGACAAGCTGCATTGAGCTCAAAATGAATGTTAGGGAACGTTTTGAAAGCTGCAAGTCTTTGCTGTTGGAGAACAAGAACCATTCCAGCTGTGAGGTGCTAGAGGAAAGAGGTGACTTTGGGGAAGCTGATGACATCCTGCCAGTAAAAGAGCATTTCCCTTCTCCGCTGTGCCCCGCAGTTGCTCGGTCTCTATTTTAAGAAGTTGCTGTGCTGCTTGTGCTTTGCAGCAGGCAGACAGCACAGAGGCGGCTCAGGCTTTCGATTCCTGTTTTTGGGAGATGCCAAGTTCCTAACGCCATGAGCAGCACTAATTTCAACACACTTGGGCTTCTGCCTGGGCTCTGCTACCTTTGAGTGCACAGATGCCCTTGTGAATGACTGAAAGAGCTGGGGCTCTTCGGTTTGAGGAAGAGGAGGCTGAGAGGGGACCTCATCAGTCTCTGCAACTGCCTGAATGGTCGTTGTGGAGAGGCTGGTGCTGGTCTCTTCTCACAAGCAGCTAGTGATAGAACAAGAGGGAAGGGGTTCAAGTTACAACAGGGGAGGTTTAGACTAGATATCAGGAAGAATCTTTTCACAGAAAGGGTGGTCAGGCACCGGAACCCCCCACAGAGGGGGTTGAGTTGCCATCCCTGGATGTGTTTAAAGATCATTTGGCTGAGGTATTGAGAGATCTGGCTTAGGGGTGAACTTTTAAGGTAGGGTAGGTGGTTGGACTCGATGATCCCAGGGGTCTTTTCCAAGCAGAGTGTCTCTGTGATATGCAGCAGGTGGCAGGAATCTGGCTGCCTGTCTGTCTGCGCTTGCCTAGGGAACTCCTGGTGCAGGTGGCAGGCTGATTGTGGCAATTGCTGCACACAGCAACAAAACCAGGAATTGCAGCAGGAGGACCTGGTGTTGGAATTTCAGAGCTGGAAGGATGAGCCCCTGCCCCTCTACACACGCAGCACACTTGGCCATTTGACCAGATGTGTGTTTCCATTCAGTCAGGCTGGAACAAAACCCATCAAACCTCCTCTCTGAGAAGCGCCCTGTCTGTTTGTTGGTGACATAAGACTGTGCAGCCTTCAGGAATTAAACTGTGCCGAGGGTTTAGCTGAACAATTGGACTCCAACTTTTATATTTGTGTTGTAAATATAAATCTATGTATGGGTAGTACTTTGCAGAACCCATGCAACAGGATCACTTGGCCGTGCCGAGGTGTTCTGCTGCTCAGGACTGTTAACAACCCTCCACGGTGCACACCCATCAGCAGGGGTAGAAAGCAGAGATGCAGAGAGGTCAGTGCAGGTCTGCCTAGGAACTATTTCTGCCCTCAGTGCTTTAGGAAGTGATTGCAAAAGGATGACTTACGCAAAACCTTTGCATCAGCCTTTCCAGCGATGGACGATGACTGACACGAGGGGAGAGACCAGTCACTGAATTTCAGCTTGTGAAGAAGGGAGGCTGAGCACAATCTGCTCTTTTCTGTGTCCCCAGCCAGCAGCAGCAGTAGAAGCGGTCGAAATGTGGATTTGAAGGGCGATGTCGTGTGTGCTGGGCGACGCGGAGCCCTTCCGAAGCCATGGGGCTTCCTCAGGGGAGCAGCCGCTAGAGAAAAGACGTGCAAACTGGTCTGCTTCCCTGGCTCAGTTAGAGGACGTTGGGAAACTGCCAACATCAAGTGGTGTTTGAGGAGCACGGGCTGAAGTATTTTCTCACTTCAGGTCTGCCAAAGCGTTTCCGGCTTCGGTTGACCTGCAGGTACAAGGCGACCTCTTGGATCCTGGAGTACAGGGACAGCACGTGAGGAAACTGAAGCACAGCACGCAGCAGACAAGGTGAGTGTTTATAGTCTCTGCGTATTCAACGTTTGGGGATACTGGCTCTGTGCAGCCCTGGAGCTGCTTACAGCAGCCTGTGAGCTTCAATAACTGGCATCTTCTGGTACAGGCAGCGGTGAGATGTTCTTTGGCAGCCATGGCAGCAACCACAGTCCCTCTGTAAATTCAAGCGAGTGCTGTTCTGCTCACATCCGCTGTTTACAAGGTGACAGCGACACCCAACTCCCATCCATTACTGGTGGTGATTTGCAGGACAGGGCGATAAAGTCCTTTGGTTGCCTATCAGCTCATTTGGCCTTTCCAGTAAAGAACGTAAATCGCTTGCACAGGGTGGTAAAGGGTGTGCCAGGAGCCTATGCAGCTCTGCTTCTTGGAAGCCCTGAGGCTGGACACTGCTTGTGAGGGACCCCAAAAACTCTGCTGGGAAAGTTTGTGGTGGCAGAAGCCACAGCGCCACTCAAAGAGCTGGGAGGCAGACATGGTGTTTTAGGGCTTCTGCCTGATGGAGAGCCACACTGGATGGACAAACTCATGCTGTGAAGGCTGTGAGCGTTAAGAATCATTTAGGCTGGAGAAGACCATCAAAATCATGAATTCTGATCGCTAACCCAACACTGCAAAGTCCACCACTAAAACACATGTACACATCTTTGAAATGCCTCCAGGGATGGTGACTCCCTAGGTAGCCTGTTCCAGTGTTTGACAGCCCTGTCTTTGAAGAGATGTATTCAATACCCAACAGAAAACTCCCTGGTGCAACTTGAGACCATTTCCTTTTGCCCTATCACTTGTGGCCTGTGATATCTCCTACCAACCCCTAAATATCTCCAACTTTCTTTCAGTTCCTAAGTAAGTTCTCCCCTCAACCTCCTTTTCTCCAGACTAAAAAAAAACCCAGTTTTCCTTTGGCTGCTCCTCACAGGACTTGTGCTCCAGACCCTTCACCAGTTTCCTTGGTTCTTCAAAACTAAACTACAGCAGGACTTTATCTCCTTTCTGTTTCCTCCAGCAAGATGTTCAACCGAGCAAAATACAGATCAAGAACCCTGCGCGCCTGGCAAGCACTGGCCATCTGTATGGTGCTAGCTGCCAACCTCTCAGAGGAGCAAGCGCTGAGGCAGGCTTGTCCTTCATGTGGTGACAGTCAGGTTTGCAACTGCTCTGCCATAGGCTTGGACTTCATTCCTCCAGGGCTCACGGGCAAGATCACCGCGTTAGACCTGTCCCACAACAGGATACAGCACATCCGATCCCGGGATCTGCAGCACGCTGTGAACCTGAGAGCCCTGCTGCTGCAGGACAATGACATCAGCTCAATAGACGAGGATTCCTTCCGCTCCCTTGGGAAACTGGAGCTCCTGGACTTATCAAATAACAGCTTGGCTCACCTGTCCCCTTCGTGGTTTGGGCACCTTTTATCGCTGCAGCATCTTCACCTTCAAGGGAACTTCTACAGAGACCTGGGGGAGGGCTCCCTGTTCTCCAGCCTGCAGAACCTGAGCTCTCTGCACTTGGGCAACTCGTGGTTCTCCACGCTCAGGCGAGGGAACTTTGAGGGCCTTGAGCATCTTGACGAGCTGTGGATTGTTGGCGGCAGACTGAGTGAGTATGAGCCGGGAAGCTTGAAATCAGTGAAGACGATAAATCACCTGATTGTGACCATGAGTAACGCTGCCGTGTTCTCGGCAATCGTCAGGGACACCCTGCACTCTGTCCCGTGGTTAGACGTGCGAGGAATCAAATTGGAGATTGGAAAGGAAAGCTTGGTCCAGAACTCCTCACTTCCTTACAGGATACAGAAACTTACCTTTAGAGATGCCTGGTTCACAGACCGATACATCAGCCGGATTATAGTGCTACTGAAGGAAATCACATCGTTGCGAGAGCTAGAGGCAATCGATTGTGTGCTGGAAGGGAAGGGAGCCTGGGACTTCAAAGAAATCTCAAGGAGTGGGGAAAGCTTTGTGGAGGCAGTGTCAGTAGTAAATATAATGATCCAGAACTTTCACTTGTTCTTTGACCTCGATGGGATGGAGTCACAAATCAACAAACTGAAAAGACTCACCATCACGAGCTCCAGGGTCTTCATGGTGCCCTGCAAACTCGCGCAACATTTCTCCTCAATTGTGTATCTGGACTTTCACGATAATTTGCTTGTGAATATTCGCTTACGTGAGACGCTCTGTAGAGGTGCTTGGCCTTCGCTGCAAACCCTGAACCTGAGCCAAAACTCTCTGAAGTCTCTCCAGCGGACTGCAAATTCGGTGAGTCACCTAATCACCCTGGTCAATCTTGACATCAGCCAAAACAGTTTTGGTGAGATCCCAGACGCGTGTGAGTGGCCCAAAAACCTGAAGCTCTTAAATCTCTCCAGCACTCAGATTCCCAGAGTGACAACCTGTATCCCCCCAACGCTGGAAGTGTTAGACGTCAGCGCTAACAACCTGAGAGACTTTAGACTGCAGCTCCCCTTTCTCAAAGAGCTCTACCTCACACAAAACCAGCTGAAGACCTTGCCTGGGGCTGCACCCGTTCCCAGCTTGGTGGTCCTGTCGGTCAGCAGAAACAAGCTCAATAGTTTCTCCAAGGAAGAGTTTGAGTCCTTCCAGAAAATGGAGCTGCTGGATGCCAGCGACAACAACTTCATCTGCTCCTGCGAGTTCCTCTCCTTCATCCACCACCAGGCTGGGATAGACCAGGTGCTGGTGGGGTGGCCGGACAAGTACGTCTGCGACTCTCCCCTGGCCGTGCGAGGGGCGCGGGTGGGAGCCGTGCACCTCTCCGTGATGGAGTGTCACAGGTCCCTTGTGGTGTCGCTCCTCTGCGTCCTGGTGTTCCTGGTCATCCTTGCCCTGGTGGCCGTTGGTCACAAGTACCACGCGGTCTGGTACCTGAGAATGACCTGGGCGTGGCTGCAAGCGAAGCGAAAGCCCAAGCAAGGTCCCGCGAAGGACGTCTGCTACGACGCCTTTGTCTCCTACAGCGAGAATGACTCTGACTGGGTGGAAAACACGATGGTGCGGGAGCTGGAGCAGGCGTGCCCCCCGTTTCGGCTCTGCCTGCATAAGCGGGACTTTGTGCCCGGCAAGTGGATTGTGGACAACATCATCGACTGCATCGAGAAGAGCCACAAGACGCTCTTTGTGCTGTCCGAGCACTTTGTGCAGAGCGAGTGGTGCAAGTACGAGCTGGACTTCTCGCACTTCCGCCTCTTCGACGAGAACAACGACGCAGCTGTTCTTGTCCTGCTGGAGCCCATCCAGAGCAAAGCGATTCCCAAGAGGTTCTGCAAGCTGCGCAAGATCATGAACACCAAGACCTACCTGGAGTGGCCACTGGAAGAAGAGAAGCAGCCAGTGTTTTGGGAAAACTTGAAAGGAGTCTTGAGGACATAGAGGTTGGCATCTCACACGTCAGTGTGTTTCCACTAAAGGTGACGTCAGCGTTTCTTCCTACTAAGAAAACGCTCCTGTTTTTCTGCACGAGGAGAACCTCCTTCGCTGCTTATAGCAATAATTACTGTCTTACTAGGCGATAAAGTGCCTCTTCAAGCTTTCCAGTGACTTGACACTTCGGTCTGTCAAAGTCTTTGCAGGTGACGATGTCATTGTGGAGCAGCATCGACCTCCGCGCACTTCTCCACACACATGTGGCAGAACGTTGGTTGTTTCTGCACTTTGTCCTACTCTTGTCCCATCCAAACTATTTCCAAACTATTCTGTTGTCACTTACAAACAAAAATAAAAGCCAAGCAGCCCGATTCTCTGCCGAGCCTGTCGTTCTCTTTCAGTTCATTTTCAGGGCCAGAGTGAATTAAAACTAAAGTGTGAAGAAAACCCTGGGGACACACGTGGAAATAAGTCCTCCAAAGCTCTGCCTTTGCTGTGCAGCGCAGAAAACGACGACGGGTGGTGCGTATCGGACGCACAGCTCCACCTGTGGGTCTGTCACCCGCGCTCGTTACACCAGCGTGCACCCAGTGCACTTTAGTCCGTGCCCGTGAAGGGGGCACCACAGCACCTTATACAGTGACGCTGGGGAGATGCAGAGGCACTAAATAACAGTGGGATTGGTTTTTCCAGGCTTTTTTTCTCCTGGTGACTTTTAGTTCCTCTCTCCATGGTCACCTCCACATTCACTTCTACCTACCCACAGAAGCCTTCGGTTTGTGGTGTTTGAGGATGTGTTTCTAATGAGTGGGCTAGATGGTGCTGCAGGCAGATTTAGCTCTTCCATGGTGCATGCCAAAACAACCTCTGTGCCCTGTACCCCTTACAGGTCTATGTGTCCTCCTTTGCAACTGGTGCAGAACTTTGCACTGGTAGGAGGTGATTTATCCTTTTGCTTCTGCATGAGCATCTCCTAGAACGACTGTCTTGCTCTTCATCAATCCCAAGTGGAATCTGGACACACATGTGGGAACAGATGCTTGTGTTGAGACAGCTGATCACACCCTGAGAGCCTGGAGTCACGGTTGTGGGTTCCTTGTGCCTTAGGTACTCTTGTGGGAAACTGAAATTGCCTCTGATGGGAGTGAAGTTAGTTTGTAGCTGAAGTTGGCTGCTTGTGTTTCTGGAGCTTAGGTACAGGAAAGCCTGGACGAGAGGTTGATCCATGTGACTGTTTTGTGGTGAGGTAAAGTGGTGTCATATGGAGTATGAGTATTTGAAAGATGGCAAACCGTGCTTACACAGGCGTCTGCGTGTTGGTGTCTGTCTGTCCACGCGTGTGCCTGTGCTCACGGTCCCCTGCGGATGCGTCTGCGTGCGTGCACACGTGAGGAGTTAGTGTCTGGGAGTGTAGCCACCCAGCACCACTTTCAGTTCTACTTGTCTCTCACAAAGACTTGGTTAGTCTGAAGTCTGCTGCACGAAGGAGTTTCTGTTGACTCTGCTGGAGACGAGCAGCTCGTGGGTTAATCGAGGCTGAGCTCCAGGTAAGTGATGGGTGAATCACCTGATACCAAACAGTGAGTGCTGATAAAGCAGGGGTTAGGGCACTTCGTGCCTAGAGATAAGGCAGAAGATACTCGTCTGGAGTGTCTTTTCAAAGAGACAGGGTCAGAGAGAAAGAGGTAGGAGAACCCTTGGCTTTCTCTCACCTCAGACACAGATGTCTCTGTGTGCAATGTTTAGAAGGGCTAGTAGTGATTCTGCTCTGATGCCTGCCATCATCCCTTGGTGGGAATTCCCCTGCCTACATTGCCAGGATAGAGAGGTGAACAGGGAAGACAAGGGCAGATGACAGTCAGCTGGATAAAGAGTGATGAGGAGATGGGGCTGGCGTCCTCGGGAATCTTTTCTGCGCAGCAGTGAGTTCGCAGGTGGTTGGAGACTGGAGCTGCAGGGAGCTGCAATGGCAGGAGGAGAAGCAGAGGAGTGCTGGGCAGAGGCTATGGCTCCTCTGTAACACAGTCCAGGCTCTCAGCATGGGGCATTCAGGGTGCTTGGGGCTGCTGGGCAGCAGCCAGCTCCCACAGGAGTGCAGGCGGGGAGGGGGTTCTGGCTGCCAGCAGAGGTGGAGCAGCAGGTGCGGTTGTGGGCAGCAAACGGCAGCTCAGCAGCAGAGCAGGGACACACTGGAAGTAACAAGGTCCTGTGGAAAAGGGGAGAGAGGAAAGCAGGAAGTGAAAAAGAGGCAAGTTGGGTCAGACTGATTTCTGTTCCATTTCCTCATGGGAGGCTGCTCTGTCTGGTTTGAATATGGTCCCTGTTGTGCGTCAACAGTGGCTGCCCGGGGAAGGCTGAGTGCAGAGGTGAGCTGTGTGTGACTACAGGGAAAGGGCTCATTGAGCCATGATCTCTGGGCAGTGAGATCATCTATTTCCTCACCCAACTTTGCCCTGTCGCACGTCCTCTGTGCTGGAAACGAGAAGGTTCCTGTAGGCGTGACGTGCACGCCGTCAAGGCAATGCTAGCGGGTGGTAGCCAGGACACACGTAACCCAAAGCGGCGGCTTTGGCAAGTATGCTCGTAAATCAACCCTGTCACCCACCTGTGATTCTCCACTGCAGACTCCATAGCATTGCTCAAACCGACCAATATTCATCTGGTCTGGTAGCATCCTCCAAGCCAGGATAAATTCACATGCTATTGCCAAGCCGTGCTCTAGCAGTTGCATCAGCCTACAGCATTTGAGAGCTTTTATAGGGTCTCATTCTGCTGGCACTCATGCTTTTGTTTGAGAACTTGACTGTATTTCCTCAATTCTTCTACTGGCTTTGGCCAAGGAAGACCATCTTCTGCATATCTGATGGTTCAGACCCCTCGTCCCTAACACAGAAACACTCTGGATGTCTAGTTCGTGACAGAACCTTATGCTGTGAAGGCATCTGTGCCAGCTTCTGCGTTATTAGCTGTACTTCAGTTTCCCAGTACAACAGGGAAAGCGATTCCTTGGTAAGGCAACGATATGAGGAAGTGGGGTTGTATTTCTGAGTGGGTGCAGGGAGGCCAGAAATGACCCTGTAAGTCTTAACCTGACTTATTAGACAGGAATGGAATGGGGGAAGAGAATGGCTGGAAATTAACGAGGGATTTCCCTGGGTGTCTGCTCACATTACAGAAGAGAAAACACCCTGGAAAAGATGCTCAGGGGAGTGACAATAAAAAAAGTTATCAGACAAAACCCAGGTTATAATTCGACATGTAATAAGGGGTTTGAAAGGAAAATATCTCTTGCAACCTCAACAATTGTTTCTCCAGCTCCTCTGAGGGACAGAAGAAATTAAGTCATCTTCTTGGGATCCTTAGGATGGGCTGGACATTGCAGCAAGGTCTGTGACACAAAAACCCAGTCAAATCAGTAACGTGAGGGGCACAGCTGCGAGAGGAAAGGGATGTGGCTCAGGATCAGTGGCTTCACGGCTTCTCTTGGGTAGTTTCAGAAGATGAGGAACAGGCTGTGGAAAAGCTGATCTAGTCCAGGTGACCTGACCTGCAGGAGGCTCCAAAAGCTCCTGGCTGCTCCTCGTGGCAGGACCTGACCTTCTTTCTGCTGTTGAAACCCAAAGCAGACAAAGCCACCAGCAGAGGAGACGGAAGTGGCAGTAAGAAGGAAGAGCTGCAAGGCAGTAGGGTGCAGCAGGTAGCTCTCCTAGAGTGAGGTTTAGCAAGTATCAGAGTGATGGCAGTGTGATGAGGAGGGCCAGCACAGGCAGCAGAGCAGTGCTTACTCCCCTGCTCCAAGCACATTTACAGTCAGAATGGCCACAGTCGGAGGAGATGAGGACATGGACTGATGCTTACACACCCCTGGTTTTCCTATTGTAGAACTGAGATCAGACACAGGCTTGAAATGAGTGTTAAATACAGGAGTCAGTCTCTCCAGCAACACACCAACTCTTCTTCACCTAACGACAATTTGAAACCCGCACAGGAGACTCCTTGAAGTAAACAGTGACTAGAGGAAATAGTAGTCGGGGTTCAGAAGAAAAAGGGTTAAGGTGGGGCTGGGGTGGGATCGATGGGGACCATTTACTAACAGGCTGAACATTCAGATCTGAAATGAGGTTATAATTCAGGTATTTTACAGAGTCTGTGGAAGGTTATGTAGCTGTTAATTGATTTAATAGTCCTCATTCCCGGATTAGAAACTGCAGGGGAACCGAGAGCAAATGGAGTGCACGTGGCATTCGGCAGACGACTCCGGACTATTTCTGTGTTTGTGAGTTGACAAACACGTTTTGTCTCTGAGCAGTGTTCGGAAGCAGGTGTATGTGTGGTGCCTTCGATGAGGCAGAATGTGAGGGTTACCTTCTGGATAATGCAAAATGTACCTTCAAAACGACTCGTTTCATAAGTGTTCTGCCTGTGCTTCCCATTTCAGGCAAAATAATGGCTACACACACCTGGCAAGCACTGGCCATCTGTATGGTGCTAGCTGCCAGCCTCTCAGAGGAGCAAGCGCTGAGGCAGGCTTGTCCTTCATGTGGTGACAGTCAGGTTTGCAACTGCTCTGCCATAG
>JAOXOE010027157.1:0-19224 GCA_028565055.1 Phoeniculus purpureus
AGACTCCACAACCCCCCTGGGCAGCCCCTTCCAGGGCTCTGTCACCCTCACTGGGAAGAAGTTCCTTCTCATATTGACGTGGAATCTCCTCTGTTCCAGCTCACACCCATTGTCCCTCGTCCTGTCATTGGATGCCACTGAGCAGAGCCTGGCTCCATCCTCCTGACACCCAAACTTCACATATTTATAAATATTCATGTGGTCACCCCTCAGTCTCCTTTTTTCCAAGCTCAAGAGACCCAGCTCCCCTCATTTAACCTCTCCGGAACATTAAATATTAGAGAACTAGAAAATCCTGAACATACCCACACATAATTCACTTTTAACCTATTGGTGGGTCTGATTTTATTCCATTCTACATGAGACCATGTCTGCTTTACACGAGGAGCTAATATGATAACTAAGTCCGTGTTCAGCACAAGGGTGGAAATGTCTTTTTCACTGTTCTTTCCAAAGCTCTCGGAAGAACCCCGCTGTGCAAGAGACATTCGGTGGGGATTCACTGTTAACAATCCTGGATGTGGGTCAACTGGTTGGCAAATGAAACCTCCGTCACCCACTGTTGCGTCAGATCCAATATCTGAAGCTGAGGAGGCTTTAGGGGAAATAATAATAATTTTGAGAGCTAAAAAAAATTTAATAGAGGTAGAGGTTTGGCAAAAAGCAATGTTTTATCAGGGGCAGCCTTTGCCAAGGACAACATTTTCTCAGGAGCCAATCTTGTTTTATCAGGAGCAGAAGTTTGGAAAAAGGAACATTTTATCACAAGTGGAGACTTAACAGAAAATGCCATTTTATCAGGAGTAAGGAGCAGGGCAATTTAAGGGCTGAAAAGTGGAGTTTTATCGGGAGTTTTGCTTGAGAAAAATAGTGTTTCATGAAGGGCAGGAACTTTCCAAAAATAATGTTTTATTAAGGGGAGGAGATGGATGAAAATAACATTTTATCAAAAAGAAGGGGGGCAGGGATGGATTTAGTGAAAGTCGTGTGCTAACAGCTTCTACCTTCCAATATGGGAAGCTTTGCTCTTGGAAAAACATTATTTGCACACTGAGTGCTTGCCCCAGCTAAAATGCTGCTTTTGACAAGCTGTGCTGCTGATAAAATGTTGTTTTTGGCAAGGCCACCTCTCAAAGAGATGTTTTTAGAACACTCTCTTCAGAGAGAAGATGTGCAAATTGACTATAATACCTGCAGCAGAGCCAGGTACCTCTGTGAGCCAGATTTTCATCTGTTTATTAGCTCTCCATGGCTTCCCTTCCGCCTTTTGCTTTATGGTGATGATGTTGATGCACTTTGGATCCTGAAACACTGTTCTGCTTCCAAATGTAGACGTCCTTCATCATTTTGTTTCACTTAGCTGCTCGCTGACTCAGACTGGTTGACTCTTCTCCAAGAGCATGTTATGCATCCCTTCCCACCAGGGCTCTCTCCCCACACCTGGAAGATTGCTTATGCCTTGTTTCTAACTCGCTCAGTCTGACTCTGACACCACTGGGCTTCAGATGTCCCTGAATGCAGTGAAGGGCCAGTGGCAAAAGCCATGTGGAAAGGTATTCATTGCGTCTTTGTCTGGTGGCAAAAGATCGATCACAAAAGACTATATCTCAGGCAAAGTGTGCCCTCACAGAAAGGGGTAGGAGAGAGGAAGGAAATTACAGGTTGATTCATTTAATCAACATCTCAGTGTCATTCAATGGTAGGACAAGGAGCAATGGGTGTGAGCTGGAACATAGGAGGTTCCATATCAATACGAGAAGGAACTTCTTCACAATGAGGGTGACAGAGCGCTGGAACGGGCTGCCTAGGGGGGTAGTGGAGTCTCCTCTCTGGAGAGGCTCAAAACCCACCTGGCCATGTTCCTGTGTGACTTGGTCTAGGGGATCCTGCTGTGGCAGGGGGATTGGACTAGATGATCTTTCGAAGTCCCTTCCAATCCCTAATATTCTGTGATTCTGTGATTCTCTGATTTAGTACATGACCATATCTCATCACAGAATTGTTTTGATTGGAAGAGGTTTTTAAGATCATCAAGTCCAACCGACAATCCAGCAGCACTGCCAAATTACTATTAAACCATGTCCCTCAGCAGCACATTTATATGTTTTTTGAATACCTCCAGGAATAGTGACTCAACCGCTTCTCTGGACAGCCTGTTCCAGTGCTTTGCAACCTTTTGTCTAAAGAAATCTTTGCCTAGCCTAAACCTCCCCGACTGTACAATACATTCATCATCCGCTTCCCAGTAGTGCTTTGGGCAAGTACTGATGTCAGAACTCTGGAACACGTGTGGGTATCATCACTGTAAAAGAACTAGGACCACGCATGAATGCAGGACTGCAGCCTCTCAACAATCTGTTGCTTGAAAATAAAAGCTGAGATGGCACGTCATAAACTGGAACAGGAGAGCATCAATCACCGTGACCGGATGGATGGGATTCTCCATGGACATCGCAGGAATTTGCAGGGCATCATCAGAATCACTCACTGTTTATTTACAATGTCACTGAGCACCAGTGGGAAACCATGAGGAAGGCTGACTCAATGGCTATTTTTAAGAAAGGTGACAGGTGGGAGCAGGTTATCACAGGCCACTCTGTTGTCCTCCCTTCCAGGTACTCCGAGACACTTGCACAGAACTTAAAAGTCTGGGTAATTTGAGAAGGGGTGCTCTGAGGCTGATTTCAACTTGATCTTTTCTTATGAGGCTCTAAGAGAAAAATACTCTGTAAGGGACTGGTGAATGAAAACAAACTAGTGTTCGTGTTGCAGTGCATTAACTACTGCAGCTGAAAACAGGATATAGGACATGCGAAGTCCTCTGGTTGCTGTGCAACTTGATCTAGGTGATCCTGCTCTGGACTAGATGATCTTTCGAGGTCCCTTCCAAACCATAATGCTCTGTGATCCCATAGGTCTGACCAAGAGGACCTTAATTTATTACTGTCAGAAGCAATAAAGATTGTTCTTCAGTGTTTCCAAATGACTTTTATCTCACCAAAGCTGAGATATCTCACTGAATGTTTGATGTACACAAATTTCTTATGTTGATGTCATTGCGTTAGAGTGATTGTGCTTCGTTGTAGCTGAAGTCACCCTGCTATGAATGATAGACTTACTATTCGTTCATCTGTGTGCCATTCAGTAACTGATGTTCTGTCACTGTATCTGCTCATAAAGTGTTTTACTGTCTTGTAGTTTGACTCTGCATGTGACAAAGGGGGGATTGCCCCTTAACAGTGAGGGATTTGGTAAGGTTCAGATTTTCCAGGGTTGAATGGATCTAGGTAGGGAAGGCTTTTAGAAGAAACTCTGGATGTTCAATTTCATCTTTTGTGGCTACCAACAGCAACTGACAGAAAAGTTACGCACAAGGCAGAGTAAGGTTGGTAATAGGCTGACTAGGGAAGGTTCAAGAAAACCACACCTGGGTCTCCAACTACTGCACTTCACCTCTGGTTCCTGTGCGACTTGATCTAGGTGATCCTGCTCTGGACTAGATGGTCTTTCGAGGTCCCTTCCAATCCCTAATGTTCTGTGATTCTGTGAATCTCAAACTCCAAAGAAATTCTTACCTGAATGTGTTGACTAAATTTTGTTTTCATTTGAAACTCTAGGAAACCACTTTCATGGAATTCTATTTGTATACAGTTCCCAACTGAAGCAGTAAATTCTTTCCAGTTCACTGCAGATTTTGCCCAGGTTATTTACAGCTTCTGTGCATTTGCCCATGCCAGCAAGCTTGGCTTAGCTCTTGTGTTTGCCCTACAGCTCCCACCAATGCAGAGCATTTCCCCCAGGGCTCACCTGCCGAGCTGGGCTGTTCCCTGCTCACGTTTTATGTGTATAAGCTGCGGATTTCAGCCTCTGAGCTAGAGTATCTCTGGAGAGCACTCTGCTCTTGCTCTGCGGTCTGCTTGCAACGCGGACTCTGCTTCCCTTAAACAGCCAACAGAACAACAGGTGCAGCAGCAAGAGGGCATCTGTCCCGGATTTTTTCTGCTGGCTTTTTCGCTTGTTATAAAGTGCTTATTAATAACATTGGGCTGTTGTTGGGTTGTTTCACTTGATTTCCAGAAGATGATTTGTTATCTGGGGAGGGTGATCTTGCCCTGGGCATGTACTAAAAGGCACTGGAACTGTTTGTTTCAGGTTACAAGAACAATTTGCTTGAGTAGGACTGATAGCAGACTAAACCCATTCTACCCACAACCTAACCCAACTGCCAAGTACTTTCTGTCACAAATTGTTCATAGGGCTCCTTTCTTGCACAGGACCTTTCTGTGCATCCCCAGCTGCAGTCCTAGCATAGTCTTCCAGGAAACACTGTGACAGAAGGACTCACAGGACCTTAGACCTCCCCACCAGAAATGACTCTCAGCCTGATGCCGTGTGTTTATTATAGCAAGCTATGTCATTGACCTCAGGGGGACAAGGGCTTGGCTCCTGGCTATTGAAATTGCTGCTGATCTCTGCCTAATTGGTTGCTGCATTTACTACTAGGCTGAAGATGTTAACAGTGATGGAACAACTGAAGGCAGAATTCATAGTCATGTTTAAAGAATACTTGCCATTTCTGGTTTTGAGAGCAGTAACAGATTAATGATCAGCCTTTGCTCATGTTTATCCTACCAGTATCCGAGTTGTTCTCACACTTCTCAAAGGTCAAAATAGTACTTCCTCTTCGTTAAACTATGTGTTTCTCAAGCTCTCAGCGTGGTCATACCCTGCAATGCCAACCTTATTCTCAGCTGTCCCTCATCCAGGCCTTCTTGTCTTCCCTAAGAAAAATGCAGCACCAGTAACACTCCTGCCTTTGTTTCTCTACCTACTGTTTGTATCTCTGAAGGAAGCAATAACAATGCATTTAGCAGATGATAGAGATCATGAGGCTCAGCCTGGAAAGTTTTCACCTACTTCTTTTGTTAATGCTCATTTCTTTATTTTGTTTAACTTTTTTAAGGCACCCTAGCTGCCAGGGAACTCCCTCAAGAAGGAGCCTACCATTTTCTGAGAGACTTAAGCAGTTTTCAGGCTGAGGACCTACCAGACATGGCTGTTGCACACTATATCTGGGATAACTGTAGCATGTTGTTTACCAGAAAATACAGAACCAAGCAACGCACGTGTATAATATTCTATGTGTTATCGTGTATTTGATGTACTTTATTGTTATGTGTATCACATAATATGTATAATATATTTTTTTGCTGTGGAAATTCAGCCCATGGCCCAGACGGTGTTTTCCCTTGAGCCCCCTAAAGGCAGAAGGGCTGGGCTTGGTGGTTCTACTCGCCAGCCCCACACCTCCATCCTTGCAGGCTGCAGTGATTGCGGAAAGGATGGCATTCTTCCCTCTTCCTTTGAATTTGTCTGGCTTCAGGGCTTTAAATGAGACCATTAGTGTTATTGAACTTAGCATTTGGAGGTTTATATATGATAAAGGGGTTATTACCCAGTGATCCCTGTATGTTTAGGTCAGCTGTGGCAATCAATCAATGGACACTTTGCCTTTGACAGCACATGCTTCCATAAAAAAATTCTCTGGCAGAGCCCTGTTAGCTGGTAATGACAGAGTAACCTCTGTCAAGTAATATACTTGATAAATTTTGCATGTGCTGTTGACTGACAGAAGCTCTGGCTTCCTGTCTGACCGGCATACACGGGCTTCAAAGAGCACAGAAACCCCTTTCTTCTCCCCGAAAGGAGTGCCTGAAATCCATGTGGGTAGACTCAGACCTGCCTCTGAGGGGGAAATAAAACAATGCTGTGCAAGAGAGAGACACTTTCATGCCTCTACAAAGCTGAACTTGCTCTTTCCGCTTCCCTTGCCTTTCCCTGTCACTCACAATTACCGGAGTCTTGCCGGCTTCACATGCTCAGCTGTTCAAAACCCCCTCCTGGGCAAACAGTCCAGGATGAGAAGGTAAGTCTCCCTCCCAGTCCCAGTCTCACTAGCCAGGGCTGCCTATCTCTGGGATCGGAGGGACTACAGCGGTCGCCCTTTGTTTAGTCTGGGCTGAGGTGGTAATTGCCTGCAGCTGCAGGTCCTGCTTCTGTGCTTGCCTGGGGTAGCTCCAAAGGTACAGCCGCACTGCGTCACAGAATCATTAAAGTTGGGAAGGACCTCTAAGGTCATGTAGTCCAACCTCCAGTCCAATACTTCCACGACCACTAGGCCATGTCCCAAAGTGCCACGCCTGCACAGAGTTGTTCTGAGGTTCCCTAACTTGCTGATGCTCACCCATGGTTAGGTGTGGTCCAGCAGCAGGCAGCAAGCCTGGGTGGCTGAGGCCACTTTCAGCAAGGCCATCTTGCTGCTGCTGGCCATACAGGTGTGCACAGCCATGGTGAAAGCATCTTCACCATACAGACCCCTATTGATATCCATGATATTGTTGGGTAAACAGGTCTGCTGAGCTCCTACCTTGAAATGCCCTGGCCATGTGCAGAGAGACCCAAGGGAGTTTCTAGACATCCACATCCAGGCCAGTGAGCATGGCAGGCTTTAAGTCTTCCTCTGCCAGCTGGTCCTTCAACACCAGTTTGAATTTCACCATGGATACCAATGCCTGTCTTGATCCAGCTATGAAAAGTTCCATGTGGCCAAGCAGAGATCTCCTGACGGAGGGTTAAACCCTCTTGCTCCTTCACTAACCACATGTATCTGTCTGTTTGGAAGAGAAGAGGCTTTCACCGTTTTCTTCTACAGGGGCACAATCTGATTACATGGGACTAAGCATGGAAACCACACTAATCCTAAAAGCAGCAGTACATAAGGATCAACTGCATGAAGAATATTCTGCCCAGCTCTGCGCCACTAAGTTCCAGAAGGACCCAGAACTGCTGGAGAGAGACCAGCGCAGTGCCAAAAAGATGAAGGGAGTGGAACATCTCCCTGATGAGGAAAGGCTGAGGGAGTTGGGTCTCTTGAGCTTGGAAAAAAGGAAACTGAGTGGTGACCCCATTAATATTTATAAATATGTGAAGGGTGGGTGTCAGGAGGACGGAGCCAGGCTGTGCTCAGTGGCACCCAATGGTAGGACAAGGAGCAATGGGTGTGAGCTGGAACATAGGAGCTTCCACATCTATATGAGAAGGAACTTCCCAGTGAGGGTGACGAAGCACTGGAACGCTGCCTGGGGCAGCTGTGGAGTCTCCTTCTCTGCAGACATTTAAGGCCTGCCTGCACATGTTCCTGTGTGACTGGATCTAGGTGATCCTGCTGTGGTGGAGGGATTGGACTGGATGATCTTTCGAGGTCCCTTCCAATCCCTAATGTTCTGTGATTCTGTGATCAGGTCAGCATGCGATCTCAGCTCCTGTGCTGAGGTCGGAGCTCACAGCAGCACCCTGCTGTCAATTACCGCATGAACTAATTGGAGGGTAATTTAAAGGGATTCTAAAGCCCACTTGTCAACAGGTGTTCTTTAGGGTGTACAAATCAAAACAACCCTGTTTATGGAAAATGTTATTTAAAACCGACATGTAGGCTGCAGTAATCAAGCAACAGTGTTTCTCAGCCATTGCAGCATCACTTGGTGAAAGCTGGCCGGAATGAGAAAACATAAATCTGGAGCTCAACTGCATCTGTACACACGTGTTCAAACCACCGCCTTGAGAAATGACAGCGGGGTTTGCCTCTGAAATGATCCTTTAGTTTTCACACAGACATCTGCGAATAGCAGCAGGAGATCCTCCGGGACTACCAAAGCCAAATGTGTGCTGAATTAGGGTACAAAAGACTATCGAAATGTGAATTTCCAGCTCTGTCTTTCTTTATTTGTTAGGAGCATACTTTTGGCTTGCAGGCAGGATGCAAAATGATGACGCAGGCAGTTAGCTAATTCTCATTATCCATCTGTCACTTATTTGGTAGAGGACCACTATGTGAGATGATAAATCTTCTGATAAACATTTCTCCTCTCTTTCTCTCCAACTTAAACTTGGAAATCGTATCAGAGAAGCTGCATGTGGAGATTTTTAATTAGGAGCTGAAAAGAGCATCTCCACGATGAGTAACCATAATGAAAAGTGCTAAACTTTGGAAATGTAAACAACAGAGTGATCCAAACCAGCCTTAAAACTTCTGAGACAGGGAAGATTCCAAAATGAGTATTTCTTCTGGTAGGACATTGAAATCTTGATGAGATCATTTCACATGGTGAAGTGTGTGGCTGCACTGAAACGGTGCTTCGTTTGTTCACAACGGGAAACATCATTTTCATTCAGGAAATTTAAAAACTATCATTTCAAAACTACGTGTTTGAGGACTGCAGTCACAGCCAGGTCAGAGGGAATTACCGTTGGAGACAGATCTCCCGGAAAGGCCCATTTCAATCATTTTCCCTGCTAAGTGAAATGCTGAGTGCGTACATCTGTTGATTAATTAGGCACATTCCATCTTGCAATGTATTTTATGGAGCTTGAAATGGTGAGGAAAGGTTGTTGGAGGTTAAACTTGACTCTTCCCTCAAAATACAGTCTTGGAGATAATTTTTTTGGTATAAAGAGTATGAGCAGCACGGATACGTCACCCCCTGTAGTTAAGTGCTTACTGCTGAGTACGTGCCTATCCTCTCTCCTGCTGCATTTAACACCCCACGGAAGAAATTCAACTCACTAGCCAAAGTCTCCTCTGCTCTTAGCAGTCTTATGCAACATTTTGAGAGAATTATAAACTGTTCCTCCCCGTTTTCAGCTTGCAAATGCGGTTGGAATAGTCTGAAGAGTGAAGGATTAAACAAACAAAAAATAATGAAAAGTCAAAATATGCACACTGTGCAAAAGCACGGCCGAATACGCTTTGCCCTGTATAAATTTCCCCCAGTCTACGTGGGGTTTAACATATTTCCATGACTTTAACTAAGAAAACATCTTAAAGCACAGCCCATGGGAAACCCAAGCTTGATTAGTTTTACCTTTTACTACAGCCTGCAGAGTGTAAAACACAGCACATCAGAATTGAATTTGTCATCTCCAGACCTCACAGGAATTTTAGGAACTAAATAGTTAGGAAGCATCCTGGTACTTCTCTTTGCTTTAATCATAGTAGAAGTTTCAATTTAAACATTCAGGAAATCTCCCTTATTTAAAGCAATCAGCTCATTGCTGACAGGGTCTGGCTTCACTGTGTTTAATTTTTTGGCATCATGCAAAACTTGATTGGTTACAGCCAGTGTGTGAACAGGTCCTCTCCTTTCCCTTCCATTCCCTTCCTCCCTAGAAAACCTAAAATATCCCCAGACCTTCGCTGTATCATTCTCAGCCCTACATACCCCAGTCTGCATGCAAACCAGTGAGATACTAGGCAAAATTTCAAGTGGAAAATGTACATAATAACTAGCGCAGGCACGGAAAACCTTATTGCCAAATAGCTCTCCTATGTCTTTTGGCTGCAAAAGCTTAGGATCCATTCATTTGGTCCAGCTATTTATTTTGAGGGTGCCTCTTCTCATCTGTTATCTGTAGTTTCACAGCACATGTCCAAGATCGTAGCCCACTCTGGATGAAGCCCTCACCTTCCCTGCATCTTTGAGCTGTGGTGTCGGTTTTCACATAAATCAGGTTACACTCTCAGAGAAGGAACCACTGCTGAGCCCTGAGGTTGGTTATCAAGTCTAACATTTTAGGATAAGCACTGACTGACCACAAAGATGTAACTCCTGATTCAAGACAGCTGGTTGGTTGGAGCACAGGTAGGTTGTTGTATGCCACTTCCATGCTTGCTCCAGCTGATAAAGTATCCAAAATCAGACTTCACATGGAAACCATATTGTTAGAGAGATTATGTTTTGGACCAGTCTCCTTTGACTCTGAATTGCACTTTTTTTACTCAGGCAACAAGGTTCACGTGGCATCATGGCTTTTTGGGGGGGAGGTAGGGAGGGATAATTAGTTCTATTTTGTGTCAAAATGTGTGCTTGTTTTTTAAATTCATTTCCCCCTGGTTTTATGTGGCTTCTCAGAGGCTGTCTAGATACTTGGGACTTAGATGATCTTTCAAGGTCCATTCCAACCACTAACATCCTGTGATTCTGTGAAGGTACTCTGGAGTGGTGGAGGAAAGGTGCTGGGGAAGATGGTAGATGCACATCTACATCAGAACCACAGGATCATAGCATTGCTTGGGTTGGAAAAAATCTATAAGATCACTGAATCCAACCATTAACCTAATTCTACCAAGCTCACTGCCAAACCATGTCCTTGAGCACCGATCTACATGGCTATTAAACACATCTAGAGATGGAAATTCAGCCACTTCCCTAGGCAGCCTATTCCCATGCTTAATGATCCTTTCAATGTCTTCATCTCAACATCTGTGGACACTTCTGAGACCAAATTTACTCCAGACAGTTGTTGCAGTTCCCACAAGTTCCTCTGCAACACAGATTTTTCTCCTAATTGTATTTTCTTTTACTTTTCCTCAATTTTGATCAGCAATCTAGATTCAAATTCAAAACCTAGGACCAGGAATATGGAAGGTATTTGTCTAATTCCCTGAGAGGCTTGAACTTTTCTCTCTGTCTCTGAAAGCTGTGGAATCTTTCTTCTTTTACAGCCAGGGAGTTTCTCATCTTTCAGTTGTAAAGGGATTGTTCCAAGTGTTACAACTTACAAAAGAACCAACATAATTACAGGTATCAAAGTCAACATAACAAAACACCCATAAAATGCATAAATAGTTCTAACTTAGCACATTATGAGGTTGCAGACCCTAAATCAAGTCCAGTTTTCAGCTCATTGACTACTTGGGCTTATATCTTTGGTACATTTTCCCAGTTTAAAGTCAGACTGTCCTCAGCGCCGCCTTGAATGGGGAACTTGTGCTTCTCAGATCACAAGTGAGAAGGAAACGCAGGCTAATCAGAACAGCCATTAGGCTTGTACTGAGGAACTGACATTTCCTAATGCAAAGCTGTGCTGCACTTCTAACCTTGCACTGTTCGCTAAGTCTTGCTTACAGCTGCAGTGGATTACTTCTCGAGGCCAAAGTTCATGTAGCTCGCAGGCAACACTTCAGGTCAGCCTGGCTGAATAAGCATCTCTCTGATTCTTTGCCTTGATTTTGTTCCTGTGTTGTCACCTTTTGCATTGCTTCTGTGCAAGGTCTTCAGCCTCTGTTTATACCAGCCCAAACACAACTGAGCAAAGTTCTCTTCCCTGTATTGTCCATGTCTTTCTATTTGATGAAAGTTAATTAAATCATAGAATCGGAGAGCCAGAGAATCATAGAGTTGGAAGGAACCTCCAAAGGTCATCTAATCCAACCCCTCTGCAACAAGCAGGGACATCACTCAGCAGATCAGATTGCCAAGAGCCCCATCAAGCCTGACCTTGAATGTCCCCAGGGATGGGGAGACTATGACAATTTTGGCCAGAGATCACCTCTATCAAAATAGAATTAGTATCACATATTTTAAGTTCTCTCACAGTTTTGCAGGAACTTCTTGCTTTATGACTCTGCTGACCAGTGTCACATAAAAAGCCCCAAATCACAAACACCATTAATTAGGTTCCTGTTTTCAAGAGGCTCATCCACAGTTTCTGCACTCAACAACCTGATTGCTTGCTCTCCTGTATTCTGGATCATCATCTTTACCTGTGTCGGTACTTGTGTCAAACTGAAAGGCATGAATCTGGTAGAATAAAACAAATCTAAAGAGAATTTTCAGACAGGATACGCATAGGACTAGGAATGAAGCCTCTACGGAATGCAGATTTACAGCGTGGTATTTCTATGAAGAAATATATCCATATTCAATAACCTGTGCTTTAGAAAAAGAAAGCTGGAGACTTAATAAAAGCTAAAAAAAAAATCCATCATATTGTAAAGATGGAAATCTCTCCACATGAAGGCTTATGGGGTCAAATTCCAATGCTTGCAATAATCATTATATAAATCTGGTTTAACTTCTCTGAAATCAATGGATTTGTTTTATTAGTCCAACTAGGGAAGAAAATTGGTCACTGGATAAGTGATGGTAATGCAGACCTATCCAGGCAACTCCAAATGAAACGGACTGAGACATTCGATGCAATCTCTTGTAATGATTAAAACGGAGGAATATTGAGAGGTCCAAGCTTCCAGCTCAGATATTGCATTCAGATTCCACAGCAATGTCAAGACATTTGTGAATGTCATGACTGTGAATACTCAAGCTTTAAGAGAATATTTCCCTTAACAGAGTATAAAGAATTGTAAACTACCTTTTAAAATATTGGATCCTACTCCTTGCTGCACAGAAAAAGGTGTTGCACTTTAAACAGACAACATCACACCACCAGACAGAATAAATGCCATCTGCAGGAACCCAGAAGGGAATAGCCAAGTACAGAGGAAGCTTAGAAAGGGGTAATCACAGAATCACAGAACATTAGGGGTTGGAATGGACCTCAAAAGATCATCCAGTCCAATCCCCCTGCCACAGCAGGATCACCTAGACCAAGTCACACAGGAACACGTCCAGGCAGGTTTTCAATGTCTCCAGAGAAGGAGACTCCACAACACCCCTGGGCAGCCTGTTCCAGTGCTCCATCAGTAGACAGGAGCTGTTGGGGGAACTGTACTGGAGATACGATGGCATGGGCTGTGCTCTTTGGGACAAGCTCATCTTCACACCAGTGTCATGCTCTTGGGAGGAGCATCCTGGAAAACAATGCCTGACATTTCCAAACTCCATGACTCAATATGAACTTTCAGAAGCGCATAGCACAGCTGCTTCAAAAGCAGAGGGGCCAGCAGATTGAAAGATGGGATTGTGCCCCTCTGCTCTGTCCTGGTGAGACCTCACCTGGAGTCCTGTGTCCAGCTCTGGAACCCTCAATACAGAAAGGATGTGGACCTGATAGAGCAGAGGAAAATGATTCAAGGGCTGAAGCACCTCTGCTACAAGGACAGGCTGAGGAAAGACCATGTCTCTGGGAAGGTAATTCCCTAAAGATTAAACTTCCTCAAAGGCATCTTTCCCTCCACTGCTTTGGCCATGAGACCTGAGCTGTACCACTGTGTTAAACACAGAAAGCAAAGAACCCAACAGATGGAGGCACCTGAAAAATGTGGGTCATATTCCTCTGAGCAGCAAGCTATGCCCAAGAGGCCCATATCCTAATAACCTGCTTTGTAGTAGGACAATCTTTATTAAAGTCAAAATAACACTGTAAAAAAACCCAGTATCAATCATTCTTAAACTGAAGAATAACATCAAGCAAGGGAATGAATAGAAAACAACACATAAATTACAACCACAATATATGTATAAAATCAGCAATACAATGTGATTTATGAGACCAGCCTGTGATCCCCTGATTCAAGACACTAGTAGGTCCAACAAGCCGATAGAATTATAATAAAGCCAGGCTTTCCAGAGTGAGCCATTTGGAAAACATACTGTTATTATTAGGTTGCTTAAGCATTCACGGGACGTAAATCAATCTCTTCACTGCAGATGCTGACAGTGGCAGTTCTGGACATGACAAAGCTTTATGATACTGGAGCATCAGCAGTCCCACCTGCAGTATTCATATGGTCTTTGTGTATTTGGGGGGTTTTGTCCAAGTCAACTCCCTAAAACAGTGTAGCTTTCCCTCTGTTATACAACCTTTTTCTTTACCCCTTGCTCAGTAAATTCACAGATGTCACCAAGTTGGGAGGGTGCTGATTTACTGGAGAGTAGGAAGACACTGTAGAAAGGTCTACACAAGTTGGATCAATGGGCAGAGACCAACGGGATGCGGTTTAACAAGGCGAAGTGCAGGGTCCTGCACTTTAGCCACAGTAATTCCCTGCAGCTACAGACTGAGGTGGAGGGGCTGGAGAGCAGCCTGGCAAAGAGAGACCTGGCAGTACTGGTTGACAACCGGCTGAACAGGACCCAATAGTGTGCCCAGGTGGCAAGAAAGGCCAATGGTATTTTGACTTGGATCAGCAGTAGTGTGGCCAGCAGGAACAGGGACATAATTCTGCCCCTGTACTAGGCACTGGTAGGGCCTCTCCTTGAGCACTGGGGGCAGTTCTGGTTCCCCTCATTTCAAGAAAGAGATTCAGGGGGTGTAGTGGGTCCAGAGGAGCAACGATGCTGGGGAATGGACTTGGGGGGAAAGCTAATGAGGAGTGGCTGAGGGAGCTGGGGGTGTTTAGCCTGGAGGAGACTCAGGGGAATCTCCTCCTTCTCTATAACTATCTGGAGGGAGTTTGTAGTCAGCTGGGGGGGTCAGGCAGTGTGCTACAAGACAAGAGGGCAGGGCCTGAAGCTGCAGCAGGGGAAAATGAAGTTTGGTGTTAGGAAGCCCTTCCTCATGGAAAGGGGGATCAGACACCGGAATGGACTGCCCAGGGCAGTGGTGGAGTCGCCATCCTTGGAGGTGTTGAAGGACAGACTGGCTGTGGCACTTAATGCCCTGGTTTGGGCAATGTGGTGATGTTAAGTCATGGGCTGGGCTTGATGATCTCAGAGGTCTTTTCCAGCCTCAAAAATTCCGTGTGATTCTGTATTAATTACGTGCTGCATTGCAAGTCATTAACTTGGCTTCTTCTATATAAGAAAAATATCATAGTCAGGTTCAAAAGACATTTAGTCCTTTTTATATTACTGACCAGATTGGTTACAGAGCCATTACTTGGCTTCAAGGCACTGAAACACATAGCCCTGTTATTTTAATGCAGTAAGACCTTATGTTATGTTTGGGAATGGCTTTGGGGAAGATCTGTGCCAGCCAGTCATCTAAGGTAATGATGCAATTTATTGCTTTCCTCTTCCTTTCACCAGGACACAAACACTCAGCAAGGGCTGAAGTTTATTCGGTTGGCATGAGCACCCTTGGCTTGCCGGCATTATGAAGCTTAGGCAGAGTGTTGTGCAAAGGTGGGGACTATGTGGACACCTCTTTGTGGCTTATTTTCATAGGTGGGGTTTGCGGGGTGGGGGGACGATCAATCCAAGTACACATCAGTTGGACAAAGAGTCTGATATGTAATATAGCTATAGTAGAATCGGAGAATCATAGGGTTGCAAGGGATCGCCAAAGGTCATCTATTCCAACCCCCCTGCAACAAAAAGGGACATCATTCACTAGACCAGATTGTCCAGAGCCTTACCTTGAATGTTTCCAGGGATGGGGCCTCCATTACCTCCCTAGGTAACCCATCATTTGCCTCAATCTCACCTATGCTAAAGGTTTTTCCTGAGTGCTTGTCCTGTGCCAGCAAGTGAAACAGCTCTGTGTACACAGCCCAGGGGATCAGTCACGTCACCAGCGTCACACCAATGTCATGCAGAGGGCAAAAGAGATCAGACAGTCCTCAGTAATGTCGAGGCAGGGTATCCCTGCCTTAAACTGAGAAGGTGACTGCAGATACGCTCCACTCTTAGCTTCTCAGACCCCTGACCTGAGTAGGTCAGAGACAGTTTGTCAGAACTGGAGGAAGGGCATGCTGTGAAGCTGGTATTCCTTCTCTTAATGATATGCCTCAAAGTGCATCCACACGCTTGTGGTGTGTCTCTCTGCTTCCTTCAACAGGAGGGAACTCCTGGGCTTGTGCTGGTGATTCCTCATGAGTTCACTGTTTTAAACCAGGAAGCATAAAAATTAGAAAGGTCAGCCGCTATTACCACTTTCTTTATTCTACCGAGTCTCTGGAGCTGTGTCACTGTGTTCATGTACTACAGTGAACGGACCCAGCAAGTATCATAGAATCATTAGGGATTGGAAGGAAACCTCGAAAGATCATCTAGTCCAATCTTCCTTCACAGCAGGTTCACCTAGACCAGTAACTCATGCCATGTCCTAAACAGCACTTCCAAAGGAGGCAAAGTTGATTACACTACAAGACAAAGACATAAAGGGGACACCGCATTGCTCTAAGTCAGAACAGTTATGAATTTCTGTAGTAAACTCTAGAATGCTTCACTCTTCTGTGTTTTCATTTTGATGCTCTGGACAATGTCCAAAGTCAAAAAGAAAAGCCATTTTCTCATCCAAACACATCGTCCTCTCAGCTTCCAATTACACATCAGGAGATCCCATCATCGCCTCTTAAAAAAATTAAGGTCTTGGGTGAAGAAAACATCCCTCCCTAAGTCCCTGCAATCCTCTTGCTGCCTGCTCTGTGGCCATAAAATTGCAGTTTTGTTTCTCCTGCAAAATGCAGGAAAACAGAGTGAATATAGTTGTAGATAGAGAAAACTAAGAAAAAGCCTTATTTGGCCTCAAATTTTCATTTGCTTCCCCACAGTCTCTTTTTTTAATCAAATAAAAGACATAATTTCTTTCTTCCTTGTTCCTACTTTAGTTTAGGGTGCTTTTAATCCTTTCTTTTAAAGGACAGCTGCTTGTCATGCTCTGAAGGCTGCAGTTGTCCTAAAGCAGCTTAGCCTGCAGAATGAAATGTAAAGATTTTTTTCAGCACATAGACAAGTATTTTATGTTCTGTGAGTTTGGTAGGAGGTTGGGTTGGTTTTTTTTCAAACAGTTCATAAAGTGGCTGCGTTGTGACCGGAAATTATTTCTAGAAGTCAACTACTGGTTCCTTTCTCCCCGCTGCTCTCATTTTTCCTTTCGTTATAAGTAGTTTAGTGAAATGCTACTGAAAATACATCTTTTTGGCTTCACTAATAGGAACACAAGAACAAATTATCCAAAGGTTGGTGAAGTTTCACTGTGTTACCCGTGGCTGTGTCAATCTTCCTAGTCTTTGCATTTCTTTCTTAAATTTCCTTGTGGATCTTGTTCTTTCCTTGCCTTTATCTTTTAAGACTTTCTTCCAGCCACACAAGCTGAAGGCAAAGGTACACATCTTTGAATTCCCCAGAAAAAAAGCAAAAGCAATCTTGTTTCCATCTTTCTTTTCCATCCTAATGATGATGATCTCATTCCTTCTCTGTAGCTGAACACCACATTTGTGGCCACCAATCAGTCACAGGCTTTCGGCCAAACATCACTCATGCCTTCAGCCTTCTACACCACTAATTATCCCTAAACTCCCTTTGGGGTTACAATATTTACACCTTCACAGCTAGATAGCTAAGGAAGAATAAAGTGGGCAGATCCTGCTGAATTATTTTGGTGTTCAAACCACTTTCCTGCACTGCACAGGCATGTAAGTTCCACTGAGAAGAGGTGGAAATGAAGTCATCAGCATCTTCTGTCATTACAATGCATGGAGCTGTCAGAAGCTGTCTTGTGCCTCTTGCTCCTCTCTGTTTTTCCCTGTTCTTTTGTGTCTTCTGGCTTCTCTTCCACTCTGACAGTCAGAGCAAGTCCAAGTAAAGGCTGCTTTCACAGAATCCAGCTGGGATGTTTAACACCTTCCATCATCCCAGGCATTGAAGTGGATGAATAAAAGCATGATCACACAGCAGAGAGAAGCAAAGGAAAACTTGTGGAAGAGTAACCCTTCTTAAGTCTGGAAGAAGTGCATTTGAGAGGGACAAGGCACTTTGAGAGGTGGTTGAGTCCCCATCCCTGGATGAGTTTAAAAGATACTTAGATTGGGGGATCTGGTTTAGGGGTGAACTTGCAGGGTAGGGTTGACAGTCGAACTCGATCCCAAGGGTTGTTTCCAACCTGAATGATTCTGTGATTCTGTGTGAATACTGTCTATAACTCTCATTTGGTCAGGGCAGGCACAGTATCCTATGATATTCCGTAATGCACAAAGGCACAGCTGAAACGATCTCTATCAACACAGTATTAAAATGCTCTGGTTTTTTTAGCAGAGTAAAGCAACACATCTGCACATGAGTTCACATAATCCTCTCCTGTGAAAGCATTCTGAGGACCTAATTAGCGCAGGGAGTTTTGAGAAACAGCCAGCAGCAAACAGCACCACTACTAGGGGAAAAAAAAAAGAAAGGAAAAAGATGAGGTGGAACATTATTTAAAGGAATTTTTGGCCGTTCTGGAATCATTAAACAGCAGCAAAAACAATCCTGTTCAGTAATTTTTAGACTTGGAGAGGGATTGTGTTTTGGGAGATGGGAAGCAAATAGCAAAATCATGTGCTTGAAATGATTTAAAAATAAGTGAGCAAGTGTTGAAATGAGAAAGACTCAATTTTTACCTTCCTCATCCATTGTGACTCTCTGGATATTCTGTTCTGAGAAGGAACTGAAATGCACATGGTGCTTTACCATCATAAAAAATACAGAATTTGACATACTTCCCTGTTTCCATCGTATCATTAAATCAATTTAGATCTGCTGCAACTTGTTTTACCCAAGGAAGGATGTACTTCTCTGCAAGTGCTGTTTCCTAGCTTTATTAAACTGTGACTATGAGAATCATGCATGACCTGCAAAGGGTAGGAGGTCGCCTGGGTTACATCACTATTGGTATGTGAACCAGCTGTCAAAACTGCAATACCAGTAGACTCTGGGAGATTACAGGGCCGCAGGACTCTAATGCATGCAAAGCACAGAGGGCCATTTTCCAAAGAGGTGGGTACTGCCATCAACATCAGACAGCACAACTATTAAATTCCTTCTGTTGACGCTCAAAATGTACCATGTAGCACTACAGACACAGGAATCCTTAACCCATCCTTTTAATCTTAAAACACAATACTTGTAGGAAGTTACTGACTTTTCCAGCTTTCTAAGCAACTGAGCCCTAGCACACAAATTCCCCAGTCCTAGTACCCAATTTCCCCAGTCCTAGCACACAAATTCCCCAGTCCTAGTACCCAATTTCCCCAGTCCTAGTACCCAATTTCCCCAGTCCTAGCACACAAATTCCCCAGTCCTAGTACCCAAATTCCTAGTGTTTCTGTCATTTAAGCATAATCTCCAGTCCATTCAGGAGTCTGTACTACTTCTGCAATGGCAATTCTGTCAAAAAAACATTTCCCTGCTAGTTCACCCAAAACACGTAACAATTCTCCCTGATAAAGAAAGGCTGAGGGAGCTGGGTCTCTTGAGCTTGGAAAAAAGGAGACTGAGGGGTGACCTCATTAATGTTAATAAATATGTGAAGGGTGTCAAGAGGATGGAGCCAGGCTCTTCCCCGTGTCATCTAATGATAGGACAAGGGGCAACGGGTGTGAGCTTGAACAGAGGAGGTTCCAGATAAATATGAAAAGAAACTTCTTCCCAGTGAGACAGAGCCCTGGAACAGGCTGCCCAGGGGGGTTATGGAGTCTCCTTCTCTGGAGATGTTTAAGACCCGCCTGGATGTGTTCCTGTGCAACTTGGTCTAGGTGATCCTGCTGTGGCAGGGGGATTGGAC